>SJYO01055780.1:1977482-2080577 GCA_006410555.1 Capra ibex
TTTTCCCTTGGGAGGATGTGACAACCACCCTTACGTTTGATCATGTCGGTGATACCTCTTGTCACACCTCTAAGGAATTTTTTAACGTTTATCTTGATGGAATACTGGGTCGTTAGGGTGAAGACCCGTATGTGTGGCTCCTTTGGTCTTAACTTTCTCTGTGTACATGGGGTTACAAGTAGCGTCGTGACAAATATTATCGATCCTGTACCTTTGTTGGATCTACAGGTAGTCGTCTACTTACCTATTCTTTCGACACCATGTATATGTGTTACCTCATAATGAGTCGGCATTTTTTCTTAAGTAAACTTAGTCAAGACTACTTTACCTACTTTGACCTCGGTTAATATGTCTCACTTCATTCGGTCTTTCTTTTTGTGGTTATGTCATATGTTTGTGTATATATACCTTAAATCCTTCTACCGTTACTGCTGGGACATACGTTCTGTCCCTTTCTCTGTGTCTACACATATTACCTGAAAACCTGAGTCTCCCTCCCTCTCCCACCCTACTAAACCCTCTTACCGTAAGATTGCACATATAATAGTACATTCTTAACTTAGCGGTCAGATACAGACTACGTCCTATGTCGTACGAACCTCGACCACGTACCCCTACTGGGTCTCTCTACAACACCCCTCCCTCCACCCTCCCCCCAAGTACAAACCCTTGCGTACATTCTTAATTTCTAAAATTTTAAATTTTTTATTTATTTATTTATTTTAAATTTTTTTACAGATAAGAAAGATAAGTAGTACAGAAATTTTATAATTATATTTACAACTAGTATTATGACTACGTTCAATTTTAACGTCATTCTAAATCCACTATGTATTATAATAAAACTACACTTAACTCCTTATAGACTTTTGACGAAAAGATTAGTTGTGAAGAGTGTCACTGTTATTTATTTATTTGTGACCGAGATTTTTAGGATGATATATTTAATTCAAATACAATTGACTTGGAGTTATGTCTGGGAACTATTTCGACTGAATCCATCTCCCTTCCTACTCCATTTATTCCTTCCTCTGTTTGTCTTTTATTCCCTCTAACTTATTAAATAGTTACTGTGGATTTTTCGAAGCGGACTGAAACCAATGGTGAAACTCCCTCATTTGTCTCCTTAGTTTTCTTATTACTCCATTAAAATAACGTAAAAGTAGGAACGGTTATGTAAAAACTGTTATTATCGTACTTATCTTTTAAAAGATATTTTTTCTATTATACCTTCTATAGAAACCCCTATTGTAAATCATCAGACTTCGTTTTAATAATCACTTTTACTCTTATGATCTGACTGTTTTCTTATCGGAGTCCTTAATCATTGCATCTGAACCTATTAACAAAACTAAGGAAATTTCTTTAAAACGTTTTGTGATTCTTTAATTCGTATTTTTCTGTAAGTAGTAAATCTTGTTTACCTTATCCTCAACCTTTGTAATGTAAGGGGGGAATTAACTCTCATCTTTATGTAGAACCGTTACTTATAAAGTCAACTTTATTTTGAAAAATTTTGAAGGTAGACTTATATACTATGTCGATTTATTGGTTAAGTCGATTTTATTTTCATAATTATTACAATAAATCAAAGAAACTGTTTTCTTAGAATTTTTTTTCAGTAGTTTTAGTCCTTACCTGTTTATCTACATTGTTTTTACAGACCGAATGAGAAGATACTAGTTATTAAACGTTATAATCGATTAATATTATCCCTCGTAAGTTTTCGATTAGTTTACAATCTAACTTAATAAAAATCTAACGATTTAATATCTAACTCCTTAATTAAAAGAAATACCAAAGGAAGGAAAAGACATGACAGTTATCGGATTTAGGATCCGTTTGAACATTATATAAACTCCGACGGAAGACCTTATGAAGATTTTCGTCTTCACCATTCTTTGACGTCTTAATTCCTTTCTCTCCTCGAAACAAAACATAATCTTGTAGACATTACTCTAATTCTGTTTTTTCTCTACTTTAATATTGACCCTCCTTTCGGTTCCAATATTTAGACTTTTCTGTTCTAACGCCTTACCCATTACTAAATCGTTATATTAGATACCCTCTCATTAAATGGTCTTCTCAATATTAAAACTCACTTCTCGTTACAGTGTTTTTCTTCGTTATCTTGTCAATTTGTTTGATTTAGAGTGTATAATGAAAACTTCAGTATTTATTAGTAAATCGTCTCGTGTTATACAATTCCAGTATCGTACCAGTATCACTCCCTAAAACCTGTATATGATTATTTTAAACTATCTTTTTACATATCTTCTAAACTGTCACTTTATTTGTCTAACGAGTGTACATACACAAACAATAAACACACACACGTTTTCGGACAAGAGGTTTTAATCTATTAAGTGGATAAAAGTTTATATATAAAATTTTAACACATTTCTTACGATATATTAGCCTATTATTTGTTTCAGAAATTTATGGTTATTTGTATATTATGTATAGTGTGATAAATAGTGTTTCGTTATTTAACTATTTAATCTTATGTTGACATTTAGTTTTGAAAAAAGTCAAACTTTAATCTCTTTCTTTTGTCAAAGTGAAGAGATTCTATAACTACTTAGTCACTTTTCTATAAATAACTTTTATAATTTGTGAAAGTTGACTTTTTATATTTTTACTTTGTAGTTACGAATATCCAAATCGCCAACGATATGGTACTTTTTGTCGAGATTAAAATGTTCATAAACAATTTTTACTCCTATAAACTGATAATTATACGTTTAAATCCTCTCCTGTTCCTTTTCTGTACTTTGACCTTCTTCTTTATTATATTTATTCCCATCTTTAATTACTTTTCCTTAGTTTTTAATTTGTGTAGTTACTTTAGTCTGGATATATATTTGTGTTTATTTCGTCTTTTGTTTTACAGACTTAAACTTGTCACAGGGTCTACTCTCATTTTAACACATCATTGTGGTTTACAGATCCTTCTTTGACACTCGTTTAAATATTTTAGTAAACGATAATAACGTCCATGCTATAGGAAGGGAAGCAGTTAGTGTTGACACCCTCGTTTCTACAAACAAAGGAGTACTGAGGTATAAGTTTTGTTTTGTGTCAAGGACTGTGGGTCTTTTGAGAACTGTATTGATGGACGACTTAATTATTCAATACATCCTTAAGTCATCTTGTAAATTCCTTTCTCTTGGTCCTATGGTAAACAACGAGATAATTTTAAACGAAAGGTGACTTTCCTATTTATGAAAAATTTTAAAACAGAAGTTCTTTTTATTCCAATACAAAAAAGTCAAAATAAGGTTCCCGTTAAATAATTCAAGAGAACCGGACTTTATATTGTTACAAATGTTATTCCTTCCTAGATATCGTAATATAGTAATGTAATATATAACGTATAGATTAAGTATTAATGTTCATTTTTGTATGACAAATAAACTCCTTTAAGTCTTGAATTTTAACTACATTAAAGTGTGAATATTGAAACATTAAAAGAAGAAGAAGGGTAAGGAAAATAGTACGAAGAACATATAGACAGGTGAATACGAGTATACACATAATACATTAAAGTTGTTTTTAGCTCTTTTGATGACTGGATAGAAACTTTTTATAGATCACGTTCTTGTACGTATATATTATCTGTAATTGAATTTTTAATTCACTACCACTATTTCAACTATATTACATTAATATAGATTTCGATGTTTACACATCAATTTTTATTTACAATTACTTTGAAGGTCTGCGGTGTTCTTTCGAGTCTCTAGTACTTGACTGTAATTTAAAAGTCCCCCAACAAGATTATATTGGGTTTGGTAGTAATTCCGATTTAAACATGTTTTAGTTCATACCTTACATACTTTATCACACTAGTTTGACACCCCGATCTACGTATTTACCGAAGTGGGAGTGTTCAGGTAGTCAACAGTTTATCTAAATATACTCACCAATACGCAAATGTTCTATAAGGATAAGATGATATGAAAAAAGAATATTGAGTCTCCGGTAAAAAAAGTAGGTGTTTTATTATCTGTCCTAAAAGTCGTTCAACGAGTCATTTCACGGTGTTTTATATGTACTTACTTGAAAGCTAAGACCTCATCGTGTACGTTACTTTACCCAGTGGTCCTTCTTTGACGAAAACCCATGTGCAAACACGTGGAACTCACAATCACAAAGGATCTTCGAGTACTCAACCTTAGGATTACGGTTTCACCATCATTATCCTCTGCCCCTGTAACCCTCCACGAATCTAGCACTTCCACTTCGGGAGTACATACTCTACTCACGACAATATTTGCTCTGGAGTCAAGTCAAGTCAAGTCAGTGAGTCAGCACAGACTGAGAAACGTTAGGGTACTTGACGCCGTGCGGTCCGGAGGGACAGGTAGTCGTTGAGGGTCTCAAATGAGTTTTATTACAGGTACTTCAGCCATTACGGTAGGTCGGTAGAGTAAGAGACAACGAGGGAAGAGGAGAACGGGGGTTAGGGAGGGTCATAGTCTCAGAAAAGGTTACTGAGTTGAGAAACGTAGTCCACCGGTTTCGTAACCTCAAAGTCGAAGTCGTAGTTAGAAAGGTTTCTTGTGGGTCCTGACTAGAGGAAATCTTACCTGACCAACCTTGAGGAACATCAGGTCCCCTGAGAGGTCTCAGAAGAGGTTGTAGTGTCAAGTTTTCGTAGTTAAGAAGTCACGAGTCGAAAGTAGTGTCAGGTTGAGAGAGTAGGTATGTACTCGTCACCTTTTTGATATCGAAACTGATCTGCCTGGAAACAACCCTTTCATTACAGAGACGAAAAATTATACAATAGATCTAACCAGTATTGAAAGAAAGGTTCCTTATTCGCAAAAAAACAAAAAAAAAAAAAAATTTAAAGTCCCGTCGTTAGTGGTAGACTTCACTAAAACCTCGGGGGTTTTATTTCAGACTGTGACAAAGGTGACAATAGGGTAGATAAAGGTACTTCACTATCCTGGTCTACGGTACTAGAAGTAAAAGACTCACAACTCGAAATTCGGTTGAAAGAGTGAGAAAGTACAAGTTGTTCACCGAAAACTCTAGGAGAAGTGAAAGACGGTATTCCCACCACAGTAGACGTATAGACTCCAATAACTATAAAAAGGGTTGTTAGAACTAAGATCGAATACAAAGAAGGTCAGGTCACAGAGAGTACTACGTGAAACGTATATTCAATTTATTCGTCCCACTGTTATATGTCGGAACTACAAGAGAAAAAGGATAAACCTTGATCAGACAACAAGGTAAAGTTCAAGATTGACAACGAAGGACTGGACGTACGTCCATAGTGTTCTCCGTCCAGTCCACCAGACCACAAGGGTAGGGAAAGTCTTAAAAGGTGTCAAGGAACACTATGTGTGTCAGTTTCTAAAACCGTATTATTTATTTCGGATTTATCTACAAAAAGACCTTAATAGAAGGAAAAAGTTACTAGGTCGCCTACAACCGTTAAACTAGAGACCAAGGAGACGGAAAAGATTTTGGTCGAACTTGTAGTCCCTCAAGTGCATAACGACTTCGGACCGAACGTCTTAATACTCGTAATGGAATCATCGCACACTCTACTCAAGTTAACACGTCATCAAACTCGCAAGAAACCGTAACGGAAAGAAACCCTAACCTTACTTTTAACTGGAAAAGGTCAGGACACCGGTGACGACTCAAATGGTTTAAACGACAGTATAACTCACGTCGTGAAAGTGTCGTAGTAGAAAATCCTAAACTTTATCGAGTTGACCTTAAGGTAGTGGAGGTGATCGAAACAAGTATCACTACGATAGATTCCGTGTGAACTGAAGTGTAAGGTCCTACAGACCGAGATCCACTCATTAGTGTGGTAGCACTAAAAAACCCAGTACTTCTAGAAAAAACATGTCAAGAAAACACATAAGAACGATGGCGAAGAATTATAGAAGAGAAAGACAATCCAGGTATGTAAAATACAGGAAATAACTTGAGTAAAAACGTACTATATAAGGTAACCATAAAGATTAAAAGAAGTTCTCTAGAGATCAGAAAGGGTAAGACAACAAGAGGAGATAAAGAAACGTAACTAACGACTTCTTCTAAAAGCATAGAGAGGAACGATAAGAAACCTTAAGACGTAAGTCTACGAATATAGAAAGGAAAAGAGCAAACGAAAAGTGAAGAGAAGAAAAGTGTCGATAAACATACCGGAGGGGTCTGTCGGTAAAACGAAAAAACGTAAAGAAAAAGTACCCCTACCAGAACTAGGACCAGAGGACATGTTACAGTGTTTGGAGTAAGGTATCAAGTAGTCCATGAGATAGATAGTCTAAATCCGGGAATTTAGATAAAGAGTGAAGGTGACATATTAGTATTCCCTAAAATAAATCCAGTATGGATTTACCAGATCGCAAAAAGGGATGAAAGAAGTTAAATTCAGACTTAAACCGTTATTCCTCAAGTACTATACTCGGTGTCAGGTGAAAACCAGAACAAAAACGACTGACATATCTCGAAGAGGTAGAAACCGACGTTTCTTATATTAGTTAAACTAAAACCACAACTGGTAGACCACTACAGATATATATCTCCGAAGGGAACACAACAACCTTCTCCCACAAACGATACTGGTCACACAAGAGAACCGTTTTGAGTTAATCAGAAACGGGACGAAGTAAGATATGATGTTGTGGTTTAAACGGACAATGAGGTCCACAAAGAACTGAAGGATCAAAACGTAAAGTCAGGGGATATTACTTTTCCTGTATAAAAATCCCACAATCAAGATTTTCCAGAACATCAAGAAGTATCTTGGTAAGTTGAAGTCGAAGAAGTCGAAATGACGAACCCCGTATCCGAACCTAATGGCACTATCACTTACCAAACGGAACCTCTGTTTGTCTCTAGTAAGACAACAAAAACTCTAACGTAGGTTCTTGCCGTAAAGCCTAAGAAAACAACTGGTACTACCGATGAGGTAAAGAAGATGACCTAAGGACGGGTGTCATTATCTAAATTACCGGTAGACTCAATTTAAGTGGGTAAGATCAGGTAAAATCAGCGACTAAGGATCTTACGACTACAAGTGAGAACGGTAGAGGACAAACTGGTGAAGGTTAAAAGGAACTAAGCACCTGGATAGTAAGGTCCAAGGATACGTTATAACAAGAAATGTCGTAGTCTGGAACGAAGATAGTGTTCAGTGTAGGTGGTGACACACAACGAAAACGAAACCGAGGTGGGGAAGTAAGAAAGACCACAATAAAGAGGTGACTAGAGGTCAGCGTATAACCCGTGGATGGCTGGACCCCGTAAGAAGAAAGTCATAGGATAGTAAAACGAAAAAGTATGACAAGTACCCCAAGAGTTCCGTTCTTATGACTTCACCAAACCGTAAGGGAAGAGGTCGTCCGGTGTTAGACAGTCTGGAGAGGTGGTTCTGGGTAGGTAGGACCCACCGGGGTGTACCGTACCGAATCAAAGTAACCCAATCTGTTACGACAGCAGTCACGTTAGTCTAACCGATCAAAAGAAATTAATACCAAAGTCACACAGACGGGAGACTACGGGAGAACGTTGTGGATGGTAGAATGAACCCGAAGAGAATGGAACCTGCACACCATAGAGATTCTCAGGAATGTCCCAGGGATTGAGGGAAGACGGTACACTCCTATGTTGACTCTACGGACTCAGACTTTCTCTGGGGAAGTGACTGGTACGACCCTTGGGACTAGAACCTGAACGTTGGAGGAAGTCACACTCTTTAGAGACAATGACATATTCGGAAAGTCAAACACCATTAAACAATATCGAAGGACTTACCTGATTCTGTGGTAGTGTGAAGGGAACATCGAGTCAGATATTTCTTAGACGGACGTTACGTTCTCTGGACCCAAGTTAAGGAGCCAACCCTTATAAGGGATCTCTTCCTTTACCGTTGGGTAAGGTTATAAGAACGGGCCTCTTAGGGTGCCTGTCTCCTCGGACTACCCCATGTCAGGTACCTTCCACCCGACGTTCTCAGCCTGTCCTGAATCACATTTGGTGGTGATTTATTGTCCCGAAGGAACTATCGAGTCAACCATTTCTTAAGGGGACGTTACGTCTCTGGAACCAAGATAGGAACCCAACCCTTCTAGGGGACCTCTTCCCTTTCCGATGGGTGAGGTCATAAGACCGGATCTCTTAAGGTACCTGATATATCAGGTGACTCAACGTTTGTCGACCTGTACTGACTCGTTGAAAGTGAATTCATTTTTAAACAGAATAAAAATTACAAAAGTAAAGGTCTGAACAAAATCCATTATCCGTATACTAAAAAGTCACTTAATACTAGACACGTACCTTATTAGGACCTCCTCTCGTATCGTTAGGTGATGTGTAAGAACAGACCCCTTAGGGTACCTGTCTCCTCGGACCGTCCCGATGTCAGGCTTACCTGTGTTTGTCAACCTGTGTTGTCTCACTAATTGTTTGTGTGTAACTTATTATTTATTTTACTTTTTGATTCCCCTCTCCTTTAAATCACTTCTAATCATTTTTAATCACTTGTTGTTTTGTAAAAATAATATTTTATAGTCAGTCAAGTCAGGAAGTCAGTGTACACTGAGAAACGTTGAGGAACCTGACGTCGGACGGTCCGAAGGGACAGGTATTGGTTGAGTCCCTCGAACGAGTTTGAGTACCGGTAACTCAAACACCACGGTAGGTTGGTAGAGTAGGAGATAGCAGGGGAAGAGGAGGACCGAAGCTGAAAAAGGTCGTAGTCCCAGAAAAGTTTACTCAGTTAAGAAGTGTAGTCCACCGGTTTTATAACCTAAAAGTCGAAGTCGTAGTCAGGAAGGTTACTTATAAGTCCTGAATAAAGGAAATCCTAACTGAAAAAAACTAGATCAACGTCAGGTTCCCTGAGAGTTCTCAGAAGAGCTTGTGGTGTCAAGTTTTGGTAGTTAAGAATGTATGAGTCAAAAGAAATAACAGTTAAACTTGTAGGTATGTATCGATGACCATTTTGGTATTGCAACTGATCTGCCTGTAAACACCATTTCATTACAGAGACGAAAAATTATACACGAGATCCAACCGGTATCGAATAGAAGGTTCCTCGTTTACAAAAAATTAAAGTACCGATATCAATGATAGACGTCACTAAAGTCTCGGGTTTTTTATTTCGGACAGTGACAAAGGTGACAAAGAGGTAGATAAACGGTACGTTATTACACTGACCTACGGTACTAGTATCATTTTATATTAAGGTCGAATAAGTTTTTTTCTCCTCTTTATTTTGTGTGTGAATGAAAGTCAAAGTCATATGTCTTTAAAGGTAGATCTATTCAAAGTAAACAAAAGTTTTGAAAAGAAGGATGTTACATCTGATGAGAATCTTTCCACTTGATTATCGATGTACATTTTTATTTAAAGATCAGTAAAGTTCATCAATAATTAAAGTCAGTTGGTTTAAGGAATATTAGACTCAAACCTGTATGTACATGACTCTCTAATTTTTTTGTTTTGTTTTGTTTGTTTGTTTGTTTTTTGACACCGTTCGGGAGTCCATTTCTTGATATCGA
Source organism: Capra ibex (assembly GCA_006410555.1). Taxonomy (NCBI): domain Eukaryota; kingdom Metazoa; phylum Chordata; class Mammalia; order Artiodactyla; family Bovidae; genus Capra; species Capra ibex. The sequence goes on from SJYO01055780.1 coordinate 1,987,019, forward strand.
GTGTAGTACCTTTTTATCGTGTCTACTGGAGTGTATAAATTTCAATTGTAACGGTCATTTTGACCTTGTAAATATTAGTAACGATGATATCTTCCTACTAAACTAATAATTAAAATGTCCTACTACTATGGTATAAGAGTATGTAAGTGATACAAATACCCTCAGAGAAAGGTTATCTTCCCGTACCAAATAACTTTATTGTATAGCAAAACAGATAAGTTTTCCTTTTTATTCAATTTTTTATCAAATAGAATGTTAGTTTTCTAAATAATTACCTTTAACATTTTGTAAAAGGAACTTAAATTAAATTTCTATGTACAAATCTCTAAGGTCGACATAATTAGAACTGTTTTACTTTAAGAACGACTCGAAATACTCTAAATATAGCCTTTTTTTCTCACATCCCCAATTGGAACAACCAGTTATCTGATACCTACTTTTATTGTCATACACTAAAGAAACCTGCCTTAGGACAAAGACGAACAGGGAGAAGACGAAGACAAGAGTACTACGTACACACACGAGTCAGTGAAGTCAGTACAGGTTGAGACACGTTGGTATACCTGACATCGGGTGGTCCAAGGAGGCGGGAACCCTAAGAGGTTCGTTCTTATGACCTCACACGATGATACGGGACCAGGTCCCCTAAAAGGGTTGGGTCCCTAGCTTGGACGTAGAAAATACAAAGGACATAATCGTCTACCAAAGAAATGGTGATTACACAAAACCCTTCGCACGATAGTACTATTCCTGTACGTAATACATTGGACGATCTACTTTCACGTACCGTCTTTGAACCTCAATTTACTCTGGGTCGGGTCTCGAATAACATTAGTCTAGGTAGAGACGAGTCAGATCTCGTTAGTGTAAGTGGATTGGACTCTTTTCACTGGTTCAATATAAAAAAAAAGAAAATTCTGTAACTCTAAACCTATAAAAGGATGTATAGTAGTAACAAAGTCATCCACTGACTATGTGTACTTACCTTTGTTTTACAATTGTCACCTTTGCACCGTTGAAGAAAAGACGTTATAAAAAATACAACCTGTGAAAGAAAAATACAACATTAATTAAAAGTAATTCCTTTAGTAATAATTTAATAAATAATTTATATAGTTTCGATCTACATTTAATTCTAGGATTCTGTTTTTTTTTTTATTTTTGATTTCGAGTATGGGATTTCTATAATATATTACCATTGATTTTCAATATATATGTTTTTTTTCATACATACACTTAAATCTCGTAAGACGTGTCTGTCTGTTTACATGTCTTTCCGTTTCCTAGAATACATTTATTATTGTAAAGATAATAAGAAGATTTATAAATTTTAGAATAAATTAAGATTTACAAATATAGGGAATATAAGTTAGGGAGAAAAGAAATTTTTTTTATATTATAACTATAGATAAAGAAGAGGAATAACTTGGTCTTCCTAAAGGAGGTTCTTACGATACCTATAACTATTACTATTAAACTAAAGAAATTAGGTAGTAGATTAGTAGAGAAACACCGTCCCACCTTGTTTAACGTGGTAAAATACCAGGTCTTAATACGATAATAATAATGAATATTAAGAAAAAAATTAAATTTTTAAACCCCTCGTAAATGAAGACTTGGAATTGTTCAAATACGGGAATCTATTCAAGACATATCGAATTAGGAATACGGCAGTAAATTGCACCTGGAACTGTCAATGGAAGAAAGTTTTTATTTGGACACAATACACTACCCAACCCGATAATTCAGATCCAATTGAACAAAAATATGTAAAACGAATAGACAGTGTCAGAGAAAATAGAAGGTAAAGAAAAGAAACTCAGTTGTAATGCTAAGAAATTGTCTCCAGATGTTTTAGAAAATTTAAGGAGTTCATATAAACCGAGTTTCTTATATTAATGTTTCGTACTAATAGTTATTAAATTTTCCTGAAAACTTTACGGTTTACATACTTTATAATAATTGATTCTATACTATATCAGTCACCTTCATATACTCTAAAAATAAGTTTAGTCGGACTTTGATTTAACGACAGGATCCGAATTAATAGACATACTCCGACCTGTTCCATAATTTGAATAACCCGAAGTTATAGGAATAGACATTTTGACTTAAAATTTTTTCGACTCTTAAAATAACATAGATGAAAGTACTTATTATAATTCACCGGATTGTATGTCATTCATGATGAGTAAAAAATTCCAGAAGTACAGTCATCCTCCTTCACTTTTTTTACCTCTTCATTAAATCCTGTACATTAAAATGTCAATGTTCTGGGTCTCTATTAGATGAGGTTGGGGGAGTAAAATATCTACCGATTTCACTTCAGTTCTCTTTAAATCACAAACAAACTTGATAGAGTTGTTCTCTACCCTCCTTCTTTTGGAGAACAAGGACTAATACATTATTTAAATTTTCGACTCGTACCCTGGAAATTTTAAAACGAAAAGAGAACCTCTCCCTCCGGGTATATACAACCGTTTCGATGTAAAATCATAAATTTTCTAATAGAGGTTTCTTAATTTCATACAATACCGGTTAATAAGAACGGACCTCTTAGGGTACCTGTCTCCTCTGACTGTCCGATGTCTGGTACCCAACGTTTCTAAACCTGTACAGTAGATCTCGGTCTGTAGGACCTTACACTTAAGTTCACCCAGAATCTTTCGTAGTGATGCTTGTTTCGATCGCCTCCACTACCTTAAGGTCAACTCGATAAAGTTTAGGACTTTCTACTACGACAACTTCACGACGTGAGTTATACGGTCGTTTAAACCATTTGAGTCGTCACCGGTGTCCTGACCTTTTTCAGTCAAAAGTAAAGTTAGGGTTTCTTTCCGTTACGGTTTCTTACGAGTTTGATGGTGTGTAAACGTGAGTAGAGTGTACGATCATTTCATTACGAGTTTTGAGAGGTTCGGTCCGAAGTCGTTATGCACTTGGTACTTGAAGGTCTACAAGTTCGACCAAAATGTTTTCCGTCTCCTTGGTCTCTAGTTTAACGGTTGTAGACGACCTAGTACCTTTTTCGTTCTCTCAAGGTCTTTTTGTAGATAAAGACGAAATAACTGATACGGTTTTGGAAACTGACACACCTAGTGTTATTTGACACCCTCTAAGTCTCTTTCTACCCTTATGGTTTGGTGGACTGGACGGAGAACTCTTTGGACATACGTCCAATCCTTCGTTGTTAATCTTGACCTGTACCTTGTTGTCTGACCAAGGTTTATCCATTTCCTCATACCTTACATAGAACAGTTCCGACATATAACAGTGGGACGAATAAATTGAATATACGTCTCATATAGTACTCTTTGCGACCTGACCTTCTTTGTGTTCGATCTTAGTTCTAACGACCCTCTTTATAGTTATTGGAGTCTATACGTCTACTGTGGTGGGAATACCGTCTTTGACTTCACCTTGATTTTTCGGAGAACTACTTTCACTTTCTCCTCTCGCTTTTTCAACCGAATTTCGAGTTGTGAGTCTTTTACTTCTAGTACCGTAGGTCAGGGTAGTGAAGTACCCTTTATCTACCCCTTTGTCACCTTTGTCACAGTCTGAAATAAAACCCCCCCGAGGTTTTAGAGACATCTACCACTGACGTCGGTACTTTAGTTTTCTGCGAATGAGGAACCTTCTTTTCAATACTCGTTGGATCTATCATATAAGTTTTCGTCTCTGTAATGAAACGGCTGATTCCAGGCAGATCAGTTCCGATACCAAAAAGGTCATCAGTACATACCTACACTCTCAACCTGACACTTCTTCCGACTCGTGGCTTCTTAACTACGAAAACTTGACACCACAACCTCTTCTGAGAACTCTCAGGAAACCTGACGTTCCTCTAGGTTGGTCAGGTTAGACTTACTCTAGTCGGGACCCTAAAGAAACCTTCCTGACTACGATTTCGACTTTGAGGTCATGAAACCGGTGGAGTACACTTCTCAACTGAGTAACCTTTTCTGAAACCACGACCCTCCCTAGTATCCGTCCTCCTCTTCTCCTGCTGTCTCGTACTCTACCGACCTACCGTAGTGACTGAGTTACCTGTACTCAGACTCACTTGAGGTCCTCTACCACTACCTGTCCCTCCGGACCGCACGACACTAAGTACCCCAGCGTTTCTCAGTATGTGCTGACTCACTGACCTGACTTGACTTCACTGACAGTGATGATGATGATATTGGCTAATAATAAGTTATAAGGATTTTGTAAGTAAAAATAATATAGAGGTTTAACTCGAGAAGAAATTTTCAGTCAATATAGTTCATTGACATTATGTTTTCCTTTTTATCGTGTGTCATTCAAGTGAGAAACTTTTAAAGGACAAAGTCGAAATCAAAAAACTGTGGTGGGGGAGAAGAAAACCAGGTCAATCGGATGGATCTAGTGATCTTCCTAGTTCACCGTGAAAATTTGAATCGTGATGGAAAAATAAGTGAAGGAGATCTTTTATTCTGACATCTAGTCTATAACTAAAACTTTTTTGCTATCAGTATTACCCAAAGTTAATAAGGATAAAAGTCGGAACTTTAAGATTATGATGTACGTCACTTAAATCATTCTCACCTTTGAGGAATTTGATTTATTTTAAAATTGAAGTGATTCGTGTGTATAAAATTAGGAAGAAGGTAATGTCTGAGTCCTTCTGAACCATAAGAAAGAACATCCACCTAAATATAAGGGGACCCAGGACATAAAGGATCGAAATCGACTTTGGTATCTCTGTCGACAAACACAGTGTAAAAGAAGGGTCTGCGTCAGGTCCTAATCATTTTTAGAGTGTTCAGTAGAACAAAAACTTTCTAAATGTCGTTCTAAAAGACTGGTCTATACAACCTATTCAATCGAAGTCTAAACATAGACTTTACTTGAAGGAATGGTAAATTTCAAATAGTGCCCGCTATGGTAGTTTTTTCATCGTGTGTATCGAATGAAAGTGACCGTACTTTCTCGTAACCGTCTGACGGCTTTCTCTTTTATGGACGTTAAGTCTCTTAATACTACTGAAAAAAAATTTCGGAGGTATAGAAAACTTTCAACGGTGACTTAGTCCCGGTAACTCGAGACGAGAGATGAAAGTCGACTGAAATTGGAAGAGTATACTGGCCACTATGTTTTTTCTTTGGTACCATTGGTCCTCAAAATTAATAAAGATAGTTCAAAGACCACACATACGACAAGAAGATCTATTATTATTAGAAAATTCACTCCATCATCAAAACTTTCCGTTCCTGAAAAGTTTAATAACGAGAGACAACGAAAGAGTTAACCGATCGTGGGTTTAAATAAACCACCTACAGAGTTTTTAGTGGCAAGAAAACGAAGTACAAACTTCTTATGTCGTCGACGGTAAACATGAGTTTGTGTGCAAAAAAACAAACAAACAAAGCAAAACAAAAATAGGATAGTAGAAATCAAAAGAAACCTTAATCGTGAACCTTAACTTATTGTCAAAGTATTTACTCCTAAATGAACAAAAGAAGAGCGATGGAGTCACGGATAAGTGAGTAGAGAGAAGTGGTCCCGGAAGGGTCCACCGAGTAACCATTTCTCAGACGGATTGTTACGAGCTCTGAGCCCAAGGTAGAGACCCGCCCCTTCTGGGGGATTTCCTCCTTTACCGTGAGTGAGGTCGTAAGAACGGACCTCTTAGGGTACCTGTCTCCTCGGACACCCGGTGTCACTAGGTATCCCATTGTTACTCAGTCTGCGATGACTCGTGCGTACGGGAGAAGTAATCTACTACCTTAACGTTTCTGGTTTGTTCAGATTTTGATTAAGAATGAAGGGACCACCGAATCTTCCATTTCGTAGACGAACGTTACGTCCTCTGGGCCCAAGCTAGGGACCCAGTCCTTCTAGGGGACCTCTTCCTTTACCGTTGGGTGAGGTCATAAGAACGGACCTTTTAGGGTACCTGTCTCCTCGGACCATCCGATGTCAGACACCCCGGCGTTTCTCAGTTTGTGTTGACTCACTGAAGTAAGTTCATATTCTTTATCCTTTTATTGCTGATAGTACATCTAGAAAGGGACGAAGAAACTTAAAGACCTATAACACGTAGTCGAGAAAAGAAGGGTCCTGCAAGGTGTACACATATAAGATACCTCAATCCAACGGACCAAGAGAAGTCCCACCCGTTCAATGAAGTGGAAAGGTACGGAGGCAAAAACGTACGGATACGTTTTACTCTCTTTACTATTAATAATAGACTATTTTCAAAAACTACTACCAAATCCCGTCTTACACTACGTGTCTTTTATTTTGTGACTAATCCACATCTAACAAAAGATAATAACGTACGGTGGACTTTCACATACAATCATATTTAATTTGTCCGGGTTTAACAATCTACGTTTCGTGACCTGTTTCCCCCTTTTTTACTTTATATCTAAAACTGAAGAAATCAAAAGAGTTAATTTAAACCTACTGGTTGGACCTTAGACACTTTAGTGTATAACAGTGATTGATTAGAGTAGGAAAAGATCTCCCAGGACTTTAATCTGAGACCTTACGTGTCCTCATCGGTCTTGTTTACTCGACCTAAGTGTTCACACGTAGTGTCCCTTCTCTTCTTTTCTTTTCAATTTTTACGGTACCGATCTACGTCCCTTTCCTTCTCATAATCAATTCATAAGTTCTTGTCTTCCTTTTTCCACCTCCGTCCTAAGAGAGACTCTTCGTTTAGTCTGGACCCAAATCACCTTCATCCTACACTTGACAGAGTCTTACTCATAAAGACGTCGTAAAACAAAAACAGAAACAGAAAGACAGGGAAGTACCAGTGCCACATACGATGTAAAAATGATTTAAAACTAACTTATTTAAGTAAATAGTCCTCTAAACTTTACGAACCCAAGGTATTTTTATTCACGGTCACTAAAAGTTAACTTTCTTTTGGACCGCTACTCATAAAAACAATGATAAAATAGATAAAAAGGGGTCCTTTAATAATAGGGGTAGGGGACGGTAGGAGTTTACTGGTCATTAGACACAGACGTCCTATCCTATTTAGTTTAATAGATCTTCCATAAATTCACCTTAGTACGTTACACTTGAGAAAAAATAAACTGTAAAAAAAGAATTGTATTAATAAAAATCTACGGAGGTGTAGACATGTATTCAGTCATTAATAGGATAACATCATAATATAAGTCTCTTCCGTTACTTACCGTGGGGTGAGGTCATGAGAACGAACCTTTTAGGGTACCTGTCTCCTCGGACCACCCGCCGTCAGGTACCCCAGCGATTCTCAGCCTGTACTGACTCGCTGAAGTAAAAGTGAAAGTACGTAACCCCTTCCTTTACCGTTGGGCGAGGTCGTAAGAACGGACCTCTTAGGGTCCCTGTTCCCTCGGACCGCCCGACGGCAGATTCCCCAGCGTGTCTCAGCCTTTGCTGACTTCGCTGAATCGTCGTCGTCGTCGTCGTCGTCGTCGTCGTCGTCGTCGTCGTCGTCGTCGTCATAATATAACATAGTTATGTAGTCGTAAACAAATAGGTAAGTGAACTAATACGTACGTACAACACGACGTAACGAAGTCGGTACAGACTGAGAAACACTGGGGTAACTGACATCAGGTGACCGAGGAGACAGGCACCTTAAGCGATCCGTTCTTATGACCTCACCCAACGGTACGGGAAGAGGTCCTCTGGAAGGACTGGATCCCTGACTTGGGTTGAGAGAATACAGAGGACGCAACCGTCCACCCAAAAAATGTTGATCACGGTGATCCTTCGGTCAACTAGTATATATAAACCCAATAAATACGAAATCCGGTAATCTTTATTCCGACGACACTTGTACTTGTAATCAGGAGTTCTACATATACCTTTATACGAAATTAAAGAAAACTTATTTATGGATGATCACCTTACGGTGTAAGTTTATCATGTACATATGAACTGAAAAACCTCCCTAATGGTAAAAAGGGGTTTCACCTATATAGTAAAAGAACAAGTAGTCATCAAGGAGATGTTAGAGACGTAGTGAAACGTCACTAGGAAATTAAAATTGGTCAACTTAACCACAGATTATAATAGAGTACCAAAAATAGATGTAAAGGGACTTCAGATTACTATGAATTAAGAAAAAGTACACACAAGGTATAAAACAGAAACCATTTCTAAAGCAATTTGATAAAACAGGTAAAAAAAAAATTACTTGTCCAAAGTACCTGGAGATAACGAAATATCAAAAATAGTTTGACCTTTTGGTAGTTGTTAGTAAAGTAGTTCATAATAAGCTATTTCATTTATTAAAGAGGAAAGGAAGTTACTGAGATTGGTGTGCGTATAAACTTGAGAACCTTAAAGTGTGTTCGAATAACCATTAATAATAATTTAAAAAGTACACATAAAGTAAAACTTAGTAAGAGTAACAATACTACAGTTCATATCTCATACGGCAATACGGGTAGGTCATGTACAAAGTACAATCTGTGACAATAAAAATAGATATATTTAAGTTAAAATCGAAAGAAAAGGAAAGTATAAAGTATGACAAGTACAGTGAAGATTCGAAAACTTGTTTATTTTATAAATATCATTTATAAAAGAACTGAAAGTAGACGATTAAAATTAGAGAAACAGTTAAGGATGAACCTAACTTAACGAATCCAAAGGAGTAATAATGGTCAACACAAAAAGACGAGGAAAATTAACGTTTAAAACGGAAAACTAACGGTTATTAAAAAATATAAGGATGGACTAGAAACCGATGTTAAAAAACAAACAAACGAACTAAAATCTGTCAAACCAGGTAAATTCATAACGAAGATTTTAAACACTCCGTCCTGGTTTTATCACAAATCAGATTTTGGTAAAGAAAGGTGAGGATTCCGTTCTATAACGACTGAAGGTATAGATTCTGGGGTAATTGACACTCCAAAAGGTGCGTCTTTCAACCCTTGTCGGGACAAAGGTAACGGATATACTCACAGTCCATTCAAAGACGATCAGGGAAGGTTTCTAAAAAAAAGAGTAGGAGTCCACTAAAGAAGTGTGCATAAGTGACTAGTCATTCATGAGACAACTTGAGACTCTTGTTAGAGACGTATCAAGACCTCTTGAGAAAGATACTTCAAGAGAACGGAAGTAATGACAGAAGACTATAGATCAAGGGAACAAAAGGAGTTTTACACTAGAAGCAGAGATGAGTGTCTTAGATATTCCAAGATGGACTTAAGTGGGAAGAATACAGTCTCGGACTTTTGAGTCCAACATTAGACCGTATCATTCGATTGAATAAAAAAAGAGATGGAGACTTTATAGTGACTATGGACCATAAAATTTCTGTACATAAAATATATAAAACAGAAAAAACAACAACGATAAAGATCGTTCACCAATTTTATTTCTAGGGGAGATTGGAACTTATTATTAATGTATCTAAACAGTTTTATACTGTGTAAATAATGTGTCAAATTTTCACTAAAAGGAAGGAAAAAAGATCTTTTATTCTTATACTATTTATAGTGATTTTGTACCGTGTACATATCCTATCATTCCTGGACTCTTGTTTAGCAGAATCATTGCTTACTTTTTAACATTTTTCCTTCTCTTTGATCACCTTTCGTTCCCTTCTATAACAATTTATTTCCTGTCATACTACTAATCTCACAGTAATTTAATTGATCTTCCTCGAAAATTTTTCGACCAGTTTCAAGTTTTACGACGTAAAATTCAGCTACTCAAGATTCTTCTAGTAAACGTCATCTTGGATACTTTATTATTATTTGCTTTTTTATTTAAATTTTTTCTGTTTTTTTCAGACAAAAGTAGTCTTACATTCAAATCTTCAATGTAAAGTCTCAGATTCTCGACCTTTCCCACAACTGGATCACTTCAACGACTGGTGACGATCGATGTTTCGTGAAATCATTGTACTTCCGTGTTTTATCTTTCCGTAGATCGTTATTATTCTTGTAGTACTTTTCTAAAATTATGTTATCTTGTCTTGACACAGAAACCGAGTTTTCTCCTTTTACGATATCTTAATAATAGTGTCTACTAAATTTCTGTTTTTTCTTCATTCTCACTACACCCATTAAAAATTGAAAAGGAAAGTACATTTAAGAGTACCTCAAGAGATTCACAGACCTAAGGAACTGTACCGAAACCCTCGATCAACTCAACGGGGATTTCTCATCTTTTGTCACGTCGACGATCCAACCGAACAGTGTGAACGTATCTAAACTGGACGTTCTTACGTCATTCGGGTCCACCTGACTCTTTTGTTATTCGTTCTACACGTACCACGGTCGAAGGACATAGGTGTTCTACTGTGGTTAACCTTCCCAACCTTCCCCTTCTATGTCTACTGTCAAGACAGTACTTCTTCACCTAAGATGTGACGTTGATTCTTCGAAATATCGGACGTCCACCTGAGACTCCTCCTCTTCCAACATGGGACCAGTGACCTTGGTCCCTCTAATTAAATTTTTTTGGGACGAAAGTGGGTGTTCACTTCCCTTTTATCGGGACACTGTCAAGAAGTGGTCTGACAGACGGTATAGGAACCTTCCTAATGTCCCACAATGTGTTTGTGAACCTGAAGAGTCCACCGAGTCACCATTACTTATACGGACGGTTGCATTCTCGACGACGACAACGACGATGATTCAATAAAGTCAGGACAGACTGAGACACGCTGGGGTGTCTACCGTCGGGTGGTCCGAGGGGATAAGGACCCTAAGAGGTCCGTTCTTATGACCTCATCCAACGGTGAAGGAAGAGGTTCCGTACTTTCACTTTTCACCTTCACTTCAGAGAGTCAGCACAAGCTGAGAAGTGATGGGGTACCTGACTTCGGATGGTCCGGGGAGGTAATTGCCCAAAGAGGTCCGTTCTCATGACCTAAGTCAGGGACCAAACCCTTCTAGGAGACTTCTTCCTTTACCGTTGGGTAAGGTTATAAGGACGGAACCTCTAGGGTACCTGTCTCCTCGGACCGTCCGATACCGAGTACCCCAGTGTTTCTCAACCTGTGTTAAATCACTGATTTGTTGTTGTGTTTGTGAACCTAGTCTGATTTACAACGGAACAGAGACACCAGACACCTATATCCGTAACATCGACACCCCGGTGGTACCACCTTGATAAAAGAATTTCACTAAACGAGTCAATGTCCTATCCAGCTCCCATTTAGTTTAGTTTTACTTTTTACATCCTTATCTTTTACGATGTCTGACTTATAGACATAGGGTTTAAGTATACAATTTAGGATGAGGGTTTATTGCACCATAAACTTCTACCGTGGAAACCCTTCACTATCTAATATTCCTACCTTGGGAATACTTACCCTATTCACGAGATTAGTTTCTCTGGGACCCTCAAGGGAACGGGGAAGGTAGTACACTTCTATGGTTTTTTTTTTTTTTCTAAAATATGTACTTGGTCCTTCACTAAGGAGTGGTTGTATGTTTAGACGTCAACGGAACTAGAATCTGATGGGTAGAAGTCTTGACACTCTTTATGTAAAGACAATAAATATTAGATGAGGTTAGACACCATAAAACAATATTATCAGTTTTGTATGATCCTATCTCTTTCGGTATCCGGATGTAAAGGACTTCTTTTTTTTTTAGAGGTTTTGTCTTTACTTATTATGGTATAATTATTACACGTTTAGACACACTAAGGTACCTGACATCGGATGGTCTGAGGAGACAAGTACCTTCAAAGGTCCGTTCTCATGTCCTCACTCAACGGTAAAGAAAGAGGTCTAATAGAAGGACTGAGTCCCTACCTTGGACGTAGGGGACAGAACCGTCCGTCTAAGAAATAGTAGTTCGGTTGTGCCTTCAGGTGTACTTTCAATCCCCTTAAGTTGATGAGGTTTAAATAACTACTTACTCATCAGTATCTGTGATAACTAGACATAAGTTAGGGACTCGTTCTTCCTTCACGTGACCGTAACGATAGAGGTTAAAACTTATGTAAATCAGTAATTATATACCGTTTCAAATAAACTTTACATGTTAAGGACTAAATTATTTACGATATTTATAACCGAATTTCGAGTTGTAAGTCTTTTACTTCTAGTACCGTAGACCAGGGTAGTGAAGTACCCTTTATCTACCCCTTTGTCACCTTTATCATAGCCTGAAATAAAAAAGCCCTAGGTTTTATTGACTTCTACCACTGACGTCGGTACTTTAATTTTCTGCGAATGAGGAACCTTCTTTTCGATACTGGTTGGATCTCTCGTATAATTCTTCACCTCTGTAATGAAACGGTTGTTTCCAGGCAGATCAGTTCCGATACCAAAACGGTCACCAGTACATACCTACACTCTCAACCTGACACTGCTTTTGACTCGTGACTTCTTAACTACTAAAACTTGACACCACACCCTCTTCTGAGAACTCTCAGGAAACCTAACGTTCCTCTAGGTTGGTTAGGCAAGATTTCCTTTAGTCGGGACCCACAAGAAACCTTCCTTACTACGATTTCGACTTTGAGGTCATAAAACCGGTGGAGTACCCTTCTCAACTGAGTACCCTTTTTCTGAGTACGACCCTCCCTAACTCCCGTCCTCCTTTTCCCCTGCTGTCTCCTACTCTACCGACCTACCGTAGTGAGTGAGTTACCTGCACTCAGACTCACTTGAGGCCCTCTACCACTACCTGTCCCTCCGGACTGCACGACATTAAGTATCCCAGTGTCTCAGTCTGTGTTGACTCGTTGACTAGATTAGACTAGACTATTTATAGCTCTTGACCTTTTTAGAATTTCCGATAGATCCGGTCGTGTGAATAATTTACCTACTTATCCGACTGAAAAAAATTTCGGCTTAATGAAAACGATTTACGTTACTAACGGTTATCTATCCATCTACCATGTATCCATCGATCCATCCATCCATCTTTTGTGTAACGGTAAAAGTTAAATTTTTTCTAAGGTACTTTGATAACTTTTAAATACGAACTTCTACTTACGAAGGAATGTTAATGGTTCTCCCTTTTTTTTCTTTTACGTAATTTTCAAAAGTTTACACAAACGTATAAAGGTCTTGAGTATTTCTGATCATGACGGTAGAACACAGAAATACCGATAAATAGTTTTTTAAAACGAATAAAAATAATAGTTGTACTTCTACGTTAGTTTCGATGTAATATATCATGTGTACCAACACGTAAAGACTATAATGAAATTAAAACTTTATTTTTGAAAAAGTAGAATTTTGATTCTAATGTTTAAAATTAACGTACAGTCTTATCTCAAGTTTCATTTGATAATAATCTGTTTTCTTTTATATTTACATAAAGGACATACACGAAAAAATATAGTGTCTCCAGCACTGAAAAAAAAAAAAAAAACCGGTGTGTTACGTAGAACGTTCTAGAATCAAGGTATTGAACCCTGACTTAGGACGGGAATTGTCACTTTCGTATCCCAGGATTGGGACCTGGTGGTCCCTTAAGGGACACTTAAAAATATATTACATTTAGTGAATTATTGCCATGCATTTCCGTCTGTATATGACATATAATTGTATAATAAATATAATCGTACATATTAAACAGAACAACAACAAATCAGTGATTCAGTACAGGCTAAAAAACCACTAGAGTAACCGACACCGAGGAGAAAGGTACCCTAAGAGGTCCTTTCTTATGACCTCACCCAACGGTAAAGGAAGAGGTCTACTAGAAGGGTTTGGCCCCTAATTTGGGTACAGTAGACGAACCGTCCGTCTAAGAAATGGTGACTCGGTGGACCCTTCGTATAAGTAAAACATCGTAATATCGAACCCCAAAGAACTAAATACCTTATATATAACCTATGTTCATTTCCCTAAAAAACTATTTTAAAACGAGTTCTATTTATCAAAATAATAACATTTTGATCCCCTTCAACAATTTAAAATATTAGTGTCTTCTATTTGAATAGTACAAATCTCAGATAGATGAGAGACACTACTCGTTAGTGAAACGATTTTGAAAATTAAATAGTTTTATATGATAATAGACGTCTAATTTCATTTCAGTAAAGATTTCCTATTTTTCGTTTTTACTTAAAAAGTAATTACGTAAAAATAGATAATTTTAATGTAATTTCATATAATATATTTATATATTATTTTATACACATAATCATTTTTGTATAAATAGTATCAGGAACCTTATAGTTCACAACTTTATCGTTTATATCAATGAGAGGACTTATAACACCTAAGTTTCGAGATTTTTCGTCCACTGATGAACTCCAGTTTATTAGTCGTTAATCTTTTCATTTCTATAGTTGGTTACACAAGAAGGTGGTTCAAGCAGACAGAAGGTTGTAGTGTAGACAGAGAGGGTTTCGATAAATATTAGATAAGGAATGACTATAAGTGTTACATATTTTAGTCACTACATACACGTGCAAAATTTTTCCTTTGGTAAGAAGAAAATACGTAAGAGTCAGTTTATTTATCTGACTACAAAACCCGTTACGTCAGATACATGAAAATGTTTTACGAAACACGAGACGGTATAAAATTAGTTAAATAAAGAGTTAAGTTCAATAAACAGACTCGTTTGTCTTACTAAAATAATTTCGTAAACCTTGATTTCATCATTAACTGACGAAGACAGACACTTGATGTTTTAGTCTTTCTTTTTACAATCTATTTTCTCTACCGTGAAAGATTGTAAAACTTAAGAAATTTTTAATGTCTTATTCACTCACTCAACGACCAATACGTAAAGATAAGTTTTTTGAAAGATTCTGTATTTTGTCTCACTTATTATTGATACTGAAGTCAAAATGTTTATCGAGAACGTACGTAATAAGGTCAACAAGGAGTTTTGTTAGAATACTCCGTTCACAAAGAAACTGTAAAATAACTACTTTGACCCGGAGTCTCTCTAATTTAATGAAGGTATATCTAAGTATGTTGACCATGTACTATATTAGGTTGTGTTTTGAAACCTAAGATTTAAACAAGTTGAAAGTGGCAATGATCTACAAGGGACAACAAGTCTTTGATTCATAACAGGTTGAGAAACACTGGGGTACCTGACGTAGTACGGTCCGAAGAGACATGAGGTGACAGAAGGTCTCAAACGAGTCTAAATACAGGTTCTCAATCACTACGATAGATCGGTGAACTAGGAGACGAAGCGGGAAGAAGAAAACTGAAGTTAGAAAGGTTCGTAGTCCCAGAAAAGGTTACTCAGTCGAGAAACGTAAGTTTCATAACCTCGAAGTCGTAGTCGTAGTCCGGACGGTTACTTATAAGTCTCAATTTAAGGAAATCCTCACTGAGCAAACTAGAGGAACGGCAGGTTCCTTTAAAGTTCTCAGATAAATCGTGATGTCAAACTTTCGTAGTCGAGAAGGTGTGACTCAGAACTACCAGGTTGAGAGTGTATACCTGTACTGGGAATCTTTTTAATATCGAAACTGATATGTTTGGAAACAGTAGTTCACTGTAGAGACGAAAAATTATACGACAGATCCAAACAGTACCCGAAGGTTCCTTCGAGTCGACCATTTCTTAGGTGGACGTTACGTCCTCTGGGAAGAAACTAAAGACCCAACCTTTCTAAGGGACCTCTTTCCTATCCGATGGGTGAGGTCATAAGAACGGACCTCTTAGGGGTGCCTGTCTCCTCCGACCGTCCAAAGTCAGGTACCCCTGTGTTTCTCAGCCTGTACTGAATCACTGATTCGGGTCGTGTCGTCAAAACAGTATCGAAAAGAAAATTTGTTCACAGAAAATTAAAGTACAGACGGTAGTGACAGGTGTTACTAACAATCTTCGTTTTGAAATAAATCCTAACCATAGATTAAAACTAGTAAAGAGTACATAATAAGTTTATTACAAAAACGAACCCCTTACACACACACAACGATAAAAAAATTGAAAATAATCCCCTTTTAATTTCAATAATTTTAATGTAATTTGGTTGGAATATTACTTAAAGGATAGTAACTGGGTAGAAATCACAAATACTAAAAAAAAGTAAAACGTAGTAACTGTGGACTTGGGTAGGAAGTAAAATAGGGACCTCTCTTTGAGGTCACTGGTGGACACGTTAAAAAGGACATATATAAAAATAAATCCATATTAAATATGAATAATTTTAAATTAAGAAGACACCATGTTTACAAATGCTAAAACTGTTTCAGGTTGTGAGTATATTGGTAGTCGTGGCACGGGTTAATTAGAAGTTCAACCTTATTGTTTTACTACTTTATATTCCCATATCTATTAAAATAAAGTTACTAGATTTTATTTTTTGTACAGATCTTTTAGATTCAGACATATCGTTGTTTTACTTTATAAAATTAATCCGATAAAAACAAGAGACTGTGTCGGTCCAATTTAATGAAGTTTTTGACCTTCAAATACGTCGGTCTTTCTCTTTTTCCACTTTAGATAGGGTGACATTTTTTTTTTTTTTTTTTTTGTAATATTCCCGTCTAGTGTTCTTACGTCCTGGACGGTATACATGGTTCAACTTTTCAGAGTTAGAAGTGTGAGGTATTAATGATAAGTAATCTAAGGGATAAACCCGAACAAGAAGAGACCAGGTGTGAAATTCTTCTTTTTAAAATAAAAGGAAAGTTCATAGTTAAACTAACAGTTACTTCCGAGTAACAAATCGAGACTAAAAGTTGGGTGCCAATAACTGGTACGATGGATTCATAGGTTGACTAAGACTACTCAGAAGGTTATAATCCATTGAGAGACTCGTCCTCGGACCCACTTCCCCACTATTTAGGTAGGTTCCCACAGACAAAGACGAAAACCGCATTGTTTTGTTTGTTTGTTTGTTTATAATTGAACAGATCCTTATTTCCTTTAAAGAAAAGTGGATATAACTCTAAAAGTGACCCATCCGACTGAAGTCCCGAGTTAAGAGAACAATACTCATTCGAAGATAGGTAGAAAGTCGTAACGGAAAGTGATACTATCAAAATCAGAGTCCATTCACCCGAAAGACCATCGAGTCACTTCTCGGGTAGACGGTTACGTCCTCTACGTCTAAGATAGGGTCTCAGTCCTTCTACGGGACCTCTTCCTTTCCACTGGGTAACGTCATAAGAAAGGACCTCTTAGGATGTTTGTCTCCTCTGTCCACCTGATGTCAGGGACCCCAGTGTTTCTCATCCTCAATCTTGATTTGTTATCGTTGTTTATGTTGTCTGAGTTGGAGTCGGGAACTTTGAAAATATGCATCACATAATCCCTTGCGTTATTCTCAGAGAATGGGTCTCAAGAGTAATTCTTAGAATAGCTTAGTAAAACGAGACTAACCTAATACATTGTTATGTACTTCGTTAGTGACACGACTTTCCCTATTCTATTTGACAATAAGAATCTAGACTTGACCATTCTACCTATGCGTGATTTTCAAATACCCGGTTTGTACTTCTTTGCCTTTAGAGATTTGAACGTAAATAGTCTTTATCTCGATTCCTCAGTTGTATAACTCACATGTTTTTTATTGTTTACATTGATCTTTTCAAACCAAAATAGTCCTTCTATCGATCGTATCGATTAATCATTCTATTTTATGATATTTATTCATAAAAACAATGACGAGATTCTATCATTATATGATGACTTAAGGAAAGTTGTCCTTGTAGTAATAAGTTGTTTATAACTTATTATTTGAACTACAAATAGTACAATTATATACTATATTAAGAATCATCCTTTGATTCATCATATTGATGACTCATCATATTGAGAAACGTCTTTTAATGGTTTTATAGAATTTTATCCGTAAATCACGGTATAAACTATAACCGGGTCATTAGTAAAATCGAAAAAAAAAAAAAAATTTATAACTTTTATGTCCCTTGTACACATGTGGACACCGTCTAAGTACAGCTACATACTCTTTTGGTTATGTCATAACATTTCATTTTATTTCATTTTTTCTTTTAAATTTCTTTTATAACTTTTATTTTATTTATTAACGTCCTTTAAGATTTTCGTATTTACAATGAAAAAAGTTTTTTATAGTTGAACTTTAGAAAACCTACGAAGAAGACCCAATACGATATCTATGACCAAATACGTTACTTTTAGTCTCCGTTTTTAGTAGACTCCCATGTGTAGTATCTACGTACATACGTGTTCACGTTGTGTACTAACTTAATATACAACACTTACTTTCTTATGTACAATTACTATATTTTATATATTGAATGACTTTATAATACGATTTATAAAATATACATATATTACATATTCTAGTAATATACATTATATGTAAGTAACTGCAGTCAAGTCAAGTCTAGTCAAGTCAGCGAGTCAGGACAGGGTGAGAAACGCTGGGGTACTTATCGTCGTGTGGTCCGGAGGGACAAGTAATGGTAAAAGGTGTCAAGTGAGTCTGAGTACAGGTAACTCAGTCACTACGGTAGTTCGGTAGAGTAGGAGCCAGCAGGGGAAGAGGAGGACGGGGATTAGGCATGGTCGTCGTCTTAGAAAAGGTTACTCAGTTGAGAAGTGTACTCCACCGGTTTCATGACCTCAAAGTCGAAGTCGTAGTAAGGAAGGTTTCGTTAGGATCCCAACTAGAGGAAGTCTTACCTGACCAACTTAGAGGACCGTCAGGTTCCCTAAGAGTTCTCAGAAGAGGTTGTGGTGTCAAGTTTTCGTAGTTAAGAAGCCGTGAGTCGGACGAAGTGTCAGGTTGAGAGTGTAGGTATGTACTGGTGTCCTTTTTGGTATCGGAACCATCTACCTGGAATCAACCGTTTCATTACAGAGACGAAAACTTATACGATGGATCCAACCAGTATTGAAAAGAAAGTTCCTCATTCGCAGAAAATTAAAGTTCCGACGTCAGTGGTAGACGTCACTAAAACCTCGGGGTTTTTTCTTTCAGACTGTGACAAAGGTGACAATGGGGTAGATAAAGGGTACTTCACTACCCTGGCCTACGGTACTAGAAGTAAAAGACTTACAACTCGAAATTCGGTTGAAAAAGCGAAAGGAGAAAGTGAAAATAGTTCTCCGAAAAATCGAGGAGAAGTGAAAGAAGGTATTCCCACCACGGTAGACGTATAGACTCCAGTAACTATAAAGAGGGTCGTTAGAACTAAGGTCGAACACAAAGAAGGTTGGGTCGCAAAGAGTACTACATGAGACGTATCTTCAATTTATTCATCCCACTGTTATATGTCGGAACTGTATGAGGAAAAGGATAAACCTGAGACAGACAACAAGGTACAGGTCAAGATTGACAACGAAGGACTGGACGTATGTCTAAAGAGTTCTCCGTCCAGTCCACCAGACCAATAGGGTAGAGAAAGTCTTAAAAGGTGTCAAATAACACTAGGTGTGTCAGTTTCCGAAACCGTATCAGTTATTTCGTTTTTATATACAAAAAGAACTTGAGAGATCGAAAAAACTACTAGGTCGCCTACAACCGTTAAACTAGAGACCAAGAAGATGGAAAAGATTTTGGTCGAACTTGTAGTCCCTCAAGTGCCAAGTACATAACGATTTCAGATCGAACCTCTTAAATCTGGTAATGAAATGATCGTACAAGTATTTAATGTATATGTAGTAATATACATTACTATGTAGTAATTAAATATAATATAATGTAGTATTATACATTATATGTAGTAATGTACGTGTATTATATTATTTCAGTCTCTCTGTCTCTACCCTTATGGTCTGGTGAACTGGACGAAGAACTCTTTGGATATACGTCCAGTCCTTCGTTGTCAGCCTCGACCTGTACCTTGTTGTCTGACCAAGGTTTATACTTTTCCTTATACAGTTCCGACATATAACAGTGGGACGAATAAATTGAAGATACGTCTCATGTAGTACTCTTTGCGACCCGACCTTCTTCGTGTTCGACCTTAGTTCTAACGACCCTCTTTATAGTTCATTGAGTCTATACGTCTACTGTGGTGGGAAATACCGTCTTTCACTTCTCCTTGATTTTTCGGAGAACTACTTTCACTTTCACCTCTCACTTTTCGAATTTAACTATCGTAGACCAGGGTAGTGAAGTACCCTTTATCTACCTTTGTTACCTTTGTCACAGTCTGAAATAAAAAACCCCGAGGTTTTAGTGACGTCTACCACTAACGTCGGTACTTTAATTTTCTACGAATGAGGGACCTTCCTTTCAATACTAGTTGGTTCTGTCGTATAACTTTTCGTCTCTGTAATGAAACGGTTGTTTCAAGGCAGATCAGTTCCGATACAAAAAAGGACACCCGTACATACCTATACTCTCAACCTGACACTTCTTTCGACTCGCGGCTTCTTAACTACGAAAACTTGACACCACAACCTCTTCTGAGAACTCTCAGGGGACCTGACGTTCCTCTAGGTTGGTTAGGTAAGACTTCCTCTAGTCGGGACCCTAAAGAAACCTTCCTTACTACGACTTCGACTTTGCGGTAATGAAGCCGGTGGAGTACGCTTCTCAACTGAGTAACCTTTTCTGAGACTACGACCCTCTCTAACCCCCGTCCTCCTCTTCCCCTGCTGTCTCCTACTCTACCGACCTACCGTAGTGACTGAGCTACCTGCACTCAGACACACTTGAGGCCCTCAACCACTACCTGTCCCTCCGAACCGCACGACACTAAGTACCCTAGCGTTTCTCAGCCTTCCCTGACTCGCTGACATGACTTGACTTGACTACCACTTATAGGTTTATGAATACTACTAAGGAGTTGTCACTCTAAATATTCTATAGTAAAGGTCACACATAAAATTTTATAACAGGGATGTAATTGTAGATTATAAAGAGTTTAATACACGAGATACCTCGTTTCACATCCGTCAAAATGAAAGATACCAGGTTTATAAATTAACAAGATCTAGAAATTCAGATCTTACTATTTACAAAAAACAAAGAGAATCTAAGTGAAATAATTAGAAATGAAACTGTGAAACAAAAGATAAGTGTAAGTGTGTACGACACACCTTGTGGTTACTACTATAAATACCAGTACTGTCACTATCCGAATTCTGAATAGAAAGGTATAATTTCCTGATCTCTTCATATGTTTTATATACTTTATTACCAAAAATCAGTAATCCGTTTTCTGTCAAGTCCTGTCATTAGAGACTTTTTTTCTCTTTACATGGTTTACTCCTGATCACGAGATCAGTGACATATTTCACAAAGAGTCGGTGTCATGTTCTTCCCTTGAAGTTTCTCTCGGTCAGGTCTCTAGATCAACGTAAGTTTCATGTCCCTCCGTTTCATGGTTTCCCCGTTCCGAACGTGTCTCCTTCTCAGGAAGCTAGATATCTCCAAGGGGAACTCAGAAACATACGTACCTTCCTTGATATCCTTCCTGGTGTCTCTTCGTTCTACGTTTTTAATAATCTTTATGTGTGTGGATTGAACACCGTTCAGAAGGATTATTTTTTCAATGCCTACCTCTTGAGTCTTTCATAACGGAGTCTTTACCCCGGAGTCAAGTCAAGTCAGCGAGTCAACACAGGTTTAGAAACATCGAGGTACCTAACGACGTGCGGTCCGAAGGGACAGGCAGTGGTTGAAGACTTCGAATGAGTTTGAGTACAGGTAACTCAGTGACTACGGTAGGTTGGTACAGTAGAAGACTCTGGATTAATTGGAATTTAAGTCCCGACAGTATTACGATGGATTATTGTGGAGCTTCCGTTTACTGACTTACTAAAACTTTTTCGTATTGATCCAGGGTATCTTTTTATGGTTTTATAAATTTACATGTGTCTTCTCATGTTGTAGATTAATTTTTTAGTGGGTTATATGTTTATTTTTACAATAGGTATTACTCTACTTTTTAAGTTATCTTTCTTTGTATTAATCGTAGTCTCTCACAATTCGTGAATGAACTATATCTGTGGGTTCACAAGAAAGAAACTAATACCAATCCTTAATTTTTAATCACTATTAAGGGTTTCAAAATGAAGAAAAATTCGAATACCTTTGAAACGTATAAGGACTTTATCTTTGGCAAAGAGTTTCCTTTAAAGACTAATAAAAAAAAGTGGTGTTATGAAATGAATCTGGAGAGGTGGTTTGTAAAAAACACACAATCCTCTAAACTGTTTTCCTGAGTCTACAGAATCAATAACAGAAGACCAGAAGGACAGAATAGTCGTACTAGTTGGGTAGACACACATACACACACACACACACACACACACACTCCCTTCACCACGAAAACAACATTTACTCTTATTTTATACGATGAGGTTTTACATTATGTATCCCTAAACCTAATGAAACTCGACTTTAGTCAGTTCTGTGTCACTTGAGTCCTTTTCGAAAAAGGAAGAGGGAATTGACAGATTTTCTTAAATATATCCTGAGGACATGATCTTTCTCTCAATAATGGTCTCTAAAAAAATTAGACTTTCTCAATAGACGTATCTTCTTCCTTGTAGACTAATGGTTTGTAAACGAAAGGAGTAGGAGGGTACTTAATGGGAGCAAGGGAACCTTCGGGGTCCGACGATCGGGTCAGAAATCTAGTCCTATCAGACATTCAGAGTTACCGGACTGGTAAGGACCCAGAGTATAAAAATACTTACGTACCTACTTTAATTTAAACAAAAAGAGAATAGATAGAATACATTTAAAATTACTAATCTGATCGGTTTCTTTGAATCTACTCTTCTTCACTTTTTAGGAGACGGGAACGTAAACAAAAAAAAAAAAAAAAGGAGTCTGTACCGAAATAAAAAGTATCAAACAAAGATAGTGTTAGGTATATTTCAGGTGAAAACACCAACCAACTAGTGAAATTTTAAAAAGAAAATTAGATATCCAAGACGTAGGTAAATAAAGAAAGAGAGAAAGAAAAAAAAATTAAAATTTTAGAAATTAAGAATGTACGCAAGGGTTTGTACTTGGGGGGAGGGTGGAGGGAGGGGTATTGTAGAGAGACCCAGTAGGGGTACGTGGTCGAGGTTCGTACGACATAGGACGTAGTCTGTATCTGACCGCTAAGTTAAGAATGTACTATCATATGTACAATCTTACAGTAAGAGGGTTTAGTAGGGTGGGAGAGGGAGAGGGAGACTCAGGTTTTCAGGTAATATGTGTAGAGACAGAGAAAGGGACGGGAACGTAAACTAACGTGAATTATTGTCAAGGGTCAATCGAGTCTTCATTTCTTAGGTGGACGGTTACATCCTCTACGTTCAAACTAGGGACCCAGTCCTTCTAGGGGACCTCGTCTTTTATCGTTGGATGAGGTCGTAAGAATGGACCTTTTAGGATACTTGTCTCCTCGAACCACCCGATGTCAGACACCCGAATGTTTCTCAGTCTTTACTAACTCATGTACGTGTTACTGTTATATTTCCGTTCAAAGGTGTACACTACTCTGGTCCTACTCTGGACTCTGTCCAAAGGACTGAAATACGGAGGTGGAGGGAAAAGAGTCACTTAAATGAAATCTTTTGAACGTCAACACGTAAGAAAGAGACAGAGAAAAGACTCCGTTTAGAAGATGTTGGATCTTGACAGAAAGAGGAAAGAGTTACTGGACTCTCGGATTACATTGGTAATACTTCTTATTCCAGGGACAAAGGGTGAAGGACGCCGTCCCATCCTCGGATTGAATCTATTTTCTGTTAATCACTTGTTTCTACCGAGTTGACATAACCGGTGACAGGGGGTACTTCGGGAGATCATCGAGAGGTGGTTGAGTAGGGTCCGAATTATAGGGTTATAAGATAAAGTTAACAGAAGGGTCCATAGCGATCACATATTTTTGGACGACGGTTACGTCCCTTGTATTCCCTGTATACAAGCTAACAGCACAACCCGTCTAGGGGACCTCCTCCCGTACTATTTGCAGAGGTCATAAGAACGGACCTCTTAGGGTACCTGTCTCCTCGGACGGTCAGAGACAAAGTTACCTCAACTTAAGTCAGGGAGAGACGGAATTACGACATCAGAGTTCATTCCAAAGGGAACACAGATTGTACACGGGAGACGTCATGAATAACATGTCTCATGTCTGGTCATCGAAACTTACCTAGTGAATTTGAATTCCATCCTTAACTTTCAATTTTAAACGAAGACATGTTTCGATAAGGACAGACTTAGGATTCGTCTAAAAAATTAGCCACACCTTATGTGTCTCCTTTCGGTATATTACTTCTTCGTCTTTTGGGTTGTAACTAATACTCCTTTAAAAGTGTCGATCCTGTAGAGGTCCATAGAGAGAAAGAGTGTATGTGTGTGTGTTCTATGTCTGTATGTGTGTGTGTGACTTCTTCGAATCTCCTGAGGACAAAAGCTTTATAGTTTCCTCACTCCCTCTTTGACTTAAGGGATGGACATGTACCTTAGGTGTGTAATAATATCCAAACTTTTAAATTACTTACCACCTCTGGCAATAAATTTTGTTTTTAATACGTCGAGAACGTTCATTTCAGTAACGGGGTCCCCTTTGATTAATCGTTTTCTTGTCTCTGATATTGAGTCTAAAGGGTCACAAAGTGATAGGATTAGAGAGTGAGACAATTAAAGAGGGTCTGACAGGATCTTCCGTACAAAATTTAGTCCTAAAAAATATCTTTCCCTTTTTTTTCATAAAAAGTATAAATAGTGTATTAGGGTTATCAATAACCGGTAATTTAACTTGTCACATGTAATCATGTAGAATTGGGTACAGAGAATTCGTTGTAGTCCCTGACGTAACACGAGTTAAAGGATATTATAAAGTAACTAGTACTGGAGCACGAGAGAACATGTACGTGAACTCGTCTTTACGTATTTGATTTACCGTTACAATTTTATCGTTCTTAATATATTAATAGTTGTGGGTTAGGTCAATGGAAACTCAACCTACGGAATACGATAATAGACAAAGTAAATAGAATTCTTTCTAACCCCTAGATAGACGAACGTTTAACGGAGTCAACACCTACCATATGTAACGATACAAAAGTTTTTCCCTCCCACCATTTATAAAAATACAAGAATAGGTTTTAAAGTAAACTTTTCGGTCCTTTGTTGACACGTCTAAAAGAAATCAGAGTAAAATTATGGTAAAGTAACTCTAAGTCTCGGAGTGTCTCGTTTGTGATCTAATAATGTATACATTACTTATACGGACGTAAGTACGTAAACTAATAATTAGTTTGGCATATTAATAAGAAATCGTAAAATATAAAGATCGTTCATTGAAAAGGTACATTCATACAGAACTAGTACATGATTATCTATATTGTTAAAGATGTCTATTTAAAACGATACATTTAGTAAAGGTTTTGGTATATCTTTTAGAGTCCGGAGGTCTGTCGTTAAGTGTCCCACTGACCTCTAAAAAAAACCGTGTCCAGAGGAATCCGAAAGAGATCAAAACCGATTCTCGTGAAGGGTCGGATTCGAATCACAGACGACACTACGTGGGACTACTCACTCTCGAAAAGAGTCGCACCTAGAATAATCGTAAAAAAGTCACGAACCGTTATTTGTTGAGTTATGAGGGGTATAGAGTGGGGAAGAAACGGGGATCGTCTACCCGATGATAAAGAAATTTCTTCCTTCGTAAGAGGTGACCGACATGTTTTTATAAAAACATTCAAACGGGATGACCTCTGTCCACTTTCTGACTGAAAGTCGACGACGTGTCCTCCGATGAAGGTTCCCAAGAAACGTAATTATACATTTCGTTATTAGTCATTCATCATGGAAAACTGTTTGTTGTCCATCGAAAAGTAAGATTTTCTCCGTCATAGAATAACACTTAGTTTCCATAGGACGTCAAGACGGTAGTGAAAGGACATGGAGGATGGTCGAATCCCATATATCTATAGAAGTGTTTGGTCTCGACGGAAGGTACAAATTTAACTTGAAGTTACCAGACAGTTCAGTGAAGCGGTCACCTGCGAAAGGAACGTGAGAGTTTAACGTCCCCCGAAAACTTGAATTTTCTGTCCAAAGGATTAGTCTCCTTTCTTTGGTGCTCTCTCGTAAGGGATATTCTTATGAGTTGCGACCTTATTCGTGTGTGTTACGTCTAAAAGAAAGTGAAAATGGGGTACGAATGATGGGTCTTGACACACGAGACCCAACTTTACTGAGAATGACTTTATGAAAAATATATTTGTACATTAGGTCATTACTTTGTTGTAGATCAGTACCTATTACATGTCACGAAGAATAAAAAAAAAAACGATATGAATGAACTCATTTGATCGTTCTAATTTTTTTGATTCTAGTTTAAAACCGGGAATAAAGTAATAAAACACTCTTTAATTAAAAGGTTTCTTATTTTATTTTTACGAAAGTAAAACAGACATTACGATATGTAGTATAATTGTATATATTTCGTCCAATCAATCTACACATAATTACGTTATACTTCGGTTGGACCTCCACAGTATGTCACTCTGGAACTAAGATGGATGGTGAAATCACTTGACTTTCAGCAAGTCAGGACAGGCTGAGAAACGTTGGGATACCTGACGTCGGACGGTCCAAGGAAACAGGTACCTTAAGATAAAGGAAGAGGTTAAATAGTACGAATCAGGATCGGTGTTTTATCTGTAATCGTATTTACACACTTTCAATGGAAATAGAAGGTGTATTGTTCGTTTAATGACTCTCTACAGATGACAAAGAATTGTTTATAAAAGTGGGAACCCTATAAGTTTATGAACATTAGACATACCAATTGTAGATTTAACGAAAGAAAAGGTACAGGTTTGTGTACAAAATTACTTTATGTATGTCAGGATAGAGATCAAGATAAATCAATAGTTTGTAGTATAAAACGTACGTAACTTACTATGTAATTTTTAAGAGGGTATACTATGAAATCACTATACGTCTTTACAACTCACTGGATTGTACATTCCAATTAGTCTCTCACCTTTAATCTCAAATAAAATCTCTTAATCACGTGTTTATTGTGAGATTCATTTATATAAACCTCGATTAACTTAATTCTCGTAAACTAGCTATTTAGTTGTATACAAGGTCCATGAAATGATCTGTGATCCCTTACGACATAGTTGGTCCTTTTAGTACTTGTCTTAATGGATGTATGTTAATAAATATTTTTCCTCTCTTGTCGAATCTCACTTTTTGGTCACTTTATACTCTACGTCTTCTGTGCTTAAAGATTGTTGACACTGTATTTGGTCTTCAATCTAGATTAATAATTGAATTAATACTCTAACACTTGGAATAGTCGGACCCCACATTTTGTGTTCGTATAAAATCTTGAAGAATTAGCGAAGAAGAAGAAAGAAATCCGTCGGAAATGTTCTCGTCAGTAGGTTGTTTATTTCTTGTCTGAATTCTAGTACTGTGAATACCAATGTTACCTTAAAAAGTTACGTCTGAAATTAGATGTTTTTAGATTCTTAAATATCGTTTTCGATAAAAACCGAAAATAAAACAAAGACCAGATTGGGCCTCGAATTTGATATATGAAGGAGTTTACTTCTTTAGTTCCAAAGAGTCAAGTCAAGTCAACGAGTCAGTACAGACTGAGAAACACTGAGGTACCTGACACCGTGCGGTCCGGAGGGACAGGTAGTGGTCGAGGGCCTTAAATGTGTTTGAGTACAGGTAACTCAGACACTATGGTAGCTTGGTGGAATAGGAAACAACAGGGGAAAAGGAGGACGAAAGTTAGAAAGAGTCGTAGTCCCAGAAAAGTTTACTGAGACAAGAAGGGTAGTCCACCGGTTTCATAACCTCAAAGTCGAAGTCGTAACCAGGAAGGTCACTTATAAGTCCTTGATAAAGGAAATCCTACCTGACCAACTTAGAGGAACGTCAGGTTCCCTGAGCGTTGTCAGAAGAGGTTGTGGCATCGAGTTTTCGTAGTCAAGAAGTCACGAGTCGAAAGAAATCTCAGGTCGAGAGTGTAGGTACGTACTAAGGACCTTTTTAGTCTCGAAAGTGATCTGTCTGGAAACAACGTTACATTACAGAGACGAAAAATTATACGAGAGATCCCACCGGTATTGAAAATAAAGTTCCTCGTTCGGAGAAAATTAAAACACCGACGTCAGTGGTAGACGTCACTAAAACCTCGGGGGTTTTTATTTCAGACGGTGACAAAGGGGTAAATAAACGGTACTTCATTACACTAG
Organism: Capra ibex; assembly: GCA_006410555.1. Classification (NCBI taxonomy): domain Eukaryota; kingdom Metazoa; phylum Chordata; class Mammalia; order Artiodactyla; family Bovidae; genus Capra; species Capra ibex. Next base: position 2,015,073 of record SJYO01055780.1, read on the forward strand.
TCTACTGTACTAGAATCAAAAGACTAACAACTCAAAATTCGGTTTAAAAGTAGGAGGAGAAAGTGAAAGTAGTTCTTCGAGAAATCAAGAAAAAGTGAAAGACCGCATATACGCCACAGTAGACGTATAGACTCCAATAACTATAAAGAGGGTAGTTAGAACTAAGGTCGATTACGAAATAGGTCGGGTCGTAAAGAGTACTAGAAGATACGTATATTTAATATATTCGTCCCACTGTTATATGTCGGAAGTGTATCAGGAAAGGGTCAAACCTTGGTCAGACAACAAGGTATAGGTCAAGATTGACAACGAAGAACTGGACGTATGTCTAAAGAGTCCTCAATCCAGTCCACCAGACCATAAGGGTAGAAAACTTCTTAAAAGGTGTCAAACAACACTAGGTGTATCAGTTTCCGAAACAACACCAGTTATTTCGTCTTCAAAGAGTTTATTCTTATGTCCTGAAGGGTCCGCCACGGTCACCATTTCTTACATAGACGGTTACGTCCCCTGCATTCTCTACACTCAAGTTAGGGACCTAGACCTTCTTGACGACCTCCTCCCGTACCGTTAGGTGATGTCATAAGAACGGACCTCTTAGGGTACCTGTCTCCTTGGACCACCCGACGTCAGGTACCTAACGTTTGTCAGTCTGTACTGACTTCGGTGAAACCTGTGTACGTGTATTCATTCTTATGTTCTTCCACGAAGTATACATCAATTTTTTTAATATTATACGACCTTAACAAGAATTTTATAATTAAAATATTACCAATAACAAATAACTGAAGTATGAGACCTCATTCTTCTAAAAAACACAAATTTAAAGTAAGGTGGAAACGTTATCGTATAGAGAATATCAAAAATAGGGTTAGAAAAGTCACTTATTTGATTCGGTGTACGTCTAATTTTTCAGACATGTAAAATATCTCAGTTTAATCTATGAGTTTAGACAGTTCTAACTTTATTTTGTATGAGTATATTATCACATGGTACAGAAATGTCCCTGTCTTAAAAGGTATAAATATCGAAAAGAGACTTGTGACTCAGTATCTAAGATTGTCGGATGGTTTTACGAGACCATCTTATCATAATACCTGTTAATTATAAAAGAGCATTCGTAATTCTGTAAAGACATAAATTCAGACTCAATGAGTTTATTACCTCATCTCTCCGGTACGTGACACTATTTTAGTCCTCTTGTCACAGTATTTACTCGTTTAGTCTAGTATCATATCGTACTTAATTTCAGTAGACAGACAGATAGTAGATGGACAGACAGGTAGTTAGTAGAAATACAAAATTTGTAACTTATCGTCCTTTATTACCTATGTCTCAGTGTCACGGAGAGGTCACATAATGACTCTTAAAATTATATTTGACACGAACGTTTGTACAGTATGAACTTTTTTTTTACATATTCCTAAGTCCTTGTTGTGTGTAATATTAATTTACCTCCATAAAGGTTCCAGTGAACATTATATACAGTACATCAATGTCTATGTCTCGGTCGTTTTACTGTTTTTAATCCTCAATTATGATACTAAGTTACATAACCTAGGTTACTAGAGTCGACCGTTGATAATATTGACACAGATTTCAATGATGAATTCGAGGTTATCGATAAAACGTCTATTAGGTGAACCTATTTAAGTGGTGAAATATATTAATGCTTAAACAACAATTAGATTTATAAGGTGTCGGTTCTTTTGTAGTACTGGAAGAAAATACGTCCTTTCCTAGGTCAACATGATTGTTGATACGACATTGTGAATTACTTCTCACAATAGATTCGACCAAAATGTGAGTCGTCCTCATTTTCTCTATTCACCCTTCTCTTGTATCGTGTTGTTATGGTACAAAGATTTCATGGTCGCTGATTTAGAATGTTAAATTACATAAATACGATTTTGGGGACATTAAATTTCGTAAATGTACGAACTTGTAATAAAGATAAAAATATGATAACATCATTAACAAGACTAGACTATTAGGAATAACTCACAAAACTTTTAAAATCTTCGAATTCGAAAAATTTTAATTATGTAAGAAGGATCTCGAACTTTCATTTTCACTTTCACAATCAGTACTGGGGTACGTGACATCGGGTGTCCGAGGAGACAGACACCCTAAGAGGTCCGTTCTTATGACCTCACCTAACGGTAAAGGAAGAGGTTCCCTAGAAGGGCTGGGTCCATAACCTCAGAGAGTGTAACGACCGACTAAGAAACGGGAACCCGGTGGTCCCTGATAGTTCTGAGTCTATACTAAAATGAGAAGGTCTAAACATGTCCAAATAAACTCTGTCTTCGTATAAACAATAAAGAATTAGTTTTTTCTTTCTTTTGTATAACATAGACAAATAAAACTCTAATTGTTCCATGACCCTGAGGTTATTTCGTGTCTGAGAAAACTAAGTGTGGAAAGATTTACTCATCGATATCTAGCAAAACAAAAGATTGTTCGTTGTCTACGTTCTGACGTCAAACTTTATTTCATTGCACTTTAACCTGAAAAAGGAAAAGTTGATACAATTTTGAGACTCAATGAGAGAATGTAAGATAATAGTTGGAACAAAACGGTGTGTCTAACGGAAAATTGAAAATAATAATTAATAATAAAAGGTGGTTAAAACCTCTGAATCAAGAGAAAGTCTCAGATAGTTTGTTTAATTCAGGAGAACCGTTGATTATATACATGTGATGAGAAAAATGTAGGAGAGAAGGATCAGGTCTTATGAAACTTTCAGATCAGAGGTGGTCATTCTATCTGTCGTTCTCAACGTACAAGTTCACAATGAGCCCCAGAAACGACTCCTGACATCAGGTCCTCTGTTAGTCAATCGGGATTTCTGCACAAAACTCCTCCTTCCCCTCTTCAGACAAATACTTACTAAAAACCGATCTATTATCTACAGTTCGATATAGAACCATTTTCAAATGACGATTACTGTTTCTTATCTAATTCACTTACCAAAATCACTAAAGGATAACATGCTCTTCTACGTTCTTAGACCATAGTAACTTTACGAAAGATTCCATACGTAAATAGATTCTCGGACGATCAGGTTTCGTGTCTAACGGAGTGAGACATTTTTTCCCTTTCAAGTCAGTGAGTCAGTACAGACTGAGAAACGCTGGGGTACCTGACGTCGTGTGGTCCAAAAAAAACAGGTAGTGGTTGAGAATCTCGAACGAGTTTGAGTACGGGTAACTCAGCCACTATGGTAGGTTGTTAGAGTAGGAGACAGGAGGGGGGGAAAGGAAGACGAAGTCAGAAAGGGTCGTAGTCCCAGAAAAGTTTACTCAGTCGAGAAGTGTAGTCCACCGGTTCATAACCTCAAAGTCGGAGCCGTAGTCAAGAAGGTTACTTATATGTCCTGACTAAAGGAAATCCTACCTAAACAACCTAGAGGAACGTCAGGTTCCCGGAGAGTTCTCAGAAGAGGTTGTGGTGTCAAGTTTTTGTGGTTAAGTAGTCACGAGTCGTACAAAATACCAGGTTGAAAGTGTAGTTATGTACTGATGACCTTTTTGGTATGGAAACTGATCTGGATGAAAACAACCGTTTCATTACAGAGACGAAAACTTATACGACAGATCAAACCAGTATCGAAAGGAAGGTTCCTCGTTCACAGAAAATTAAAGTACCGACGTCAGTGGTAGACGTCACTAAAACCTCGGGGGGTTTTATTTCAGAGAGTGACAAAGGTAACAAAGGGGTAGATAAACGGTACTTCACTACCCTGACCTACGGTACCAGAAGCAAAAGACTTACGACTCAAAATTCGGTTGAAAAAGTGAGAGGAGAAAGTGAAAGTAGTTCTCCGAGAAATCATAAAGAAACGAAAGACGGTATTCCTACTATAGTAGGCACATAGACTCCAATAACCATAAAGAGGGTCGTTAGAACTAAAGTGGAACACTAAGTAGGTCGGGTCCTAAAGGGTACGTATATTTAATTTATTCGTCCCACTGTTATATGTCGGAACTGTATGAGGAAAGGGCTAAACCTTGGTTAGACAACAAGGTACAGGTCAAGATTGACAACAAAGATCTGGACGTATATCTAGAGAGTACTCCGTCCAGTCCCCCAGACCATAAAGGTAGAAAACTTCTTAAAAGGTGTCAAATAACACCAGGTGTGTTTCCGAAATCACATCAGTCACTTCGTCTTCATCTACAAAAAGACCTTAAAAGACCGAAAAAGATACTAGGTTGTCTACAACGGTTAAACTAAAGACCAAGGAGACGGAAAAGAGTTAGGTCGAACTTGTAGACCTTCAAGTTCTAAGTGTATAACAACTTCGGACCGATAATGTTAAAACTCGTAATGAAACAATCTCACACTCTACTTACGATAACACGTCATCAAACTTGTAAGAACCGTAACGGAAAGAAACCCTAACCTTATTTTTAACTGGAAAAGGTCAGGACACCGATGACGACTCAAAAGGTTTAAACGACCGTATAACTCATGTCGTGAAATTCTCGTATCACAACTGAATTTTCTACATGTAATACTTTCACTGTTCGATTCTAAATGAACGTCCTTTTACTCCTGACATCGTACAGTCTATGGAGACTCTTTACGAGGATTCTCCGTCTCCCCTTCGCAATCAGACACACTCAAACCCACTAGTTCATGTATAAGAAGGTTTTCCAAAGATGATCAAAACACTTCGAAAACGATCAGTACTACTTCTCAGCAGTTATACTACCTAAATCACAAAAAGATCTATACCCCTACATGTTCTTAACCCGATTATTTTGACCGAGGACTTTTATAGATTCTTGAGAGATAGACTTCTTGAGAGGACAGTCAATAAGGGGTTCGTGTCTCAAAGACGAGAAGTGGGACTTGAGGAAAATCTGCCACAATTTTCAGTCGTCGACGCTGTAGTGCACTAAATTGGGAACATCTCCATCAACTGTTCACGGTTATACATCAACTGTGAACGGTGGACCACACTTGTCTATATGTTTTTTCCTTTGTGAACTTATACACCTATCTCCCTCTGAATTGACGACTTTCAAACTATCTATGTTCTCATATGACTCATTGTAAGACCGTCATACATGTAATACCTTTTATTTCTTTAATTGAAAGACTTGTTCATTTTAATAATGAGTTCTGTACCTTACTTCAATTGAAGTCTTCGGTACGGGTGTATCGTCTCGTTAGATTACGTTCTGATCAAATATTATTCGTTTAAACTACATGTTAAATGTCAAGACTTTTGTTTTGGTTTGTTTTAAACAGTCGAAAAGACAATGAGACAGGGGAAAAGGAAACGTTGTCCTATCAAAGTTTGAGGTCTTCCGAAGGTATTAGAGAAATAAAAATTTTTTTTAAATAAATAAATAAATAAAAAATTTAAATTTTTAGAAATTAAGAATGTACGCAAGGGTTTGTACTTGGGGGGAGGGTGGAGGGAGGGGTATTGTAGAGAGACCCAGTAGGGGTACGTGGTCGAGGTTCGTACGACATAGGACGTAGTATACCTTAAATCCTTCTACCGTTACTGCTGGGACATACGTTCTGTCCCTTTCTCTGCGTCTACACATATTACCTGAAAACCTGAGTCTCCCTCCCTCTCCCACCCTACTAAACCCTCTTACTGTAAGATTGTACATATGATAGTACATTCTTAACTTAGCGGTCAGATACAGACTACGTATTAGAGAAATTTTCGTCGAGAATGAGGGTATAAGAGTTTACGTTTTCGTGAAGTTCTAAACATAATCTATTTTCCCTTCTTACTATTGACTTCAGTAAAATAGGTCATGTACCCTTAAATCGTCAAACGTATCCTCTTAGATACATACACAGACACAAAAATTTCTCCTTCGGTCACGGAAGAGAGTCCAGAGTCTTCTACAATGATTATTCTCCCTCCCCCTAAGTCCTACCCCTTGTACACATATGGACACCGTCTAAGTACAACGACATACCGTTTTGGTTATGTTATAACATTTCATTAATTGGAGGTTAATTTTATTTATTTAAATATATATATATTTTTTTTTTGTGACCAACTTGAATGTATATAAACTTAGAGAACGGAGAACTGATAAGGAAAGTCCATCTGACGGACGAGAACTGTACACTAACTGTTTCTCATCAGTTGGTATAGATTCCGATTCCCTTTTCTAAATATTGATTATCTTAGGATAGTATATTTTATTGACATCTTCTTATTTCACTTTTTCATGTGACCTCGTAAAGTATATGACACGATTGAGACTCAGTTTTTTTTTTTTTTTGTTTTTGTTTTGAGTTTTGAAAAATTTTTCCAAATTTGGGTGTTTGTGTCTATTTTGTGAAAAACAAAGATACATGTATATCCTAGAGAGGTTTTCATGTAATTTATGTGAACGTTATACCCATTAGAAATTTATAGATACTAAAGATTTTTATGATCTTTTCTATACAATATAACGGATTACTTACATACCCGATTAAGTATTATAAAGACGTATATTAGTTCTCTATAGAAAATTAACAGGTCCTGAGAAACATGGTAATACAAATACTTGTTTAGTATACTCCACATTAATCAACATTTTAACTTTTGGTTACATTATAAATGTGACAGTAACGAAGACACTAGTGAAATCCCGTTAATTTTGTTTAATTTTTATGTTTCTCTTTCAGTCACGTGTAGACCAAATTGTCACTCTCGGTACCCTATACAAATACAGAGATGTTCACTGATAATTTGAAGTTTGATCTTGTCTCTGGAAACAGGGTTCGGTAACAATTTTTTAATCAATAAGAAGTAAACTACAAACGACTCATTGAGTCAGTACAGGATGTAGTTATAAGTATATTAATCGACTTCGGTTACTTCAAGGGTGTTGTTGAGTTCTCGTACTTGTATAATAAGTCTAGTTGTTACATGATGAAATAACGAGTTTCTTAGTACAACTTCTTATAAAGAATCCGATTTGGGGTCTAAAATAAGTCTAAAGTGGTCAAAATAATAATTATAGGAATAGACAACGTCCTAGGTTAGATTCTGTGGTGTAATGTCAACAAGAAAGAGGATTAGGACGAAATTAAACATTTTTAAAAAGTTTGAGAAATTAAAAGTACTGTAACTCTAAAAACTCCGTAGTCCATAAAACATCAGACATCGAGTCTACTCGACATAGACTACTAAATAAATAAAATATCAAGTCTCAGATCATAGAATTTAAGATCTTATGGTGTGTAAACAAAAACAACAAAACAATAGAGCAAAACAAAGAGTGTAAACGACGAAAAGAAGAAGAGGGAATGGAAAGTCAAACTCACTCACTGTCTTTTTTTTTTTTTTTTTCTCTCTCTCTCTCTCTCTCAATTACTACACTCCACTACCTCCGTTAACTACACAATTAGTAGAACTAGAACCATTAGTAAAGTGTTACACATAAATTAGTTTAATAGTACAACGTCTAAAATTTATATACGTTGACTTACACGTTTATAAAAACAGATAGTAAGGAGTTATATAAATAATTTTTTTAACTCACTTCCTGAATTTTGAGTCAGGATCCAGGTAACAGAAAAATAGATGGAAAAAGGAAAGTCCTTAAATAGTTCAAGAGACCGAAATATATTTAACTTACAACAAAATTCTTTTCGTCACACACGAAGTTGTAAGGTGATTTGGTGGTATTGATAGGACTTACAACCAAACTAACATCTCCTGTATTAAGATTTTATGACCGGAATACAGTTACATACCGTTTTGGTGATGTTATAACATTTCATTAATCGGAGGTTAATTTTATTTATTAAAATATAATTTTTATTAATTTTTTATTTTTATTTTTTTTATTAATGACCGGAATGTCCCGGGTCTTCGAAGTGGATTTATTATAAAAGTGAAAATAATTTACTTAAGTCTATATAACCTTTTCCTTCGGTGGTAAATAATTTGATAATAACTGACAATTTTTGATAGAAACTGTGTGCACATAAGGTCTTGGTGTTACATCATCTATAGACTAATGACCAGGTACAACTGTAATGACCTAGACTCTCCTTGTCATATTAAAACTTTCCTGCTTGAAGTCCGATCGTAAACGGATACACTTTGTCTAGTGTCCCGGACAGTTATCTGTAGGTCTGTACAGGACGATCCTCTACTTCATACAAGGTGTCAACAATCTTTTTGTAATTAGAATTTAGTTCCTGTAGACCAGATAGAAGACCCCGTCAACCGTACGAGATAGGTAGTTTACTGTTTTATAAGTTTGAAATAAAAACGTCAACTGTGTTTCATTACATTCATTTACATTATATTCATTTACGTAGACATACATGTGTATGATAAAGTGATATAAATATGATTTTTTTTTTAAGACTGTCGAAACAGGTAAGTTAGTTGTTGAGTATCTTACTATTTTACTTGGTTGTAATGTCTAATAAAAAAGTCTTTAGTAAGTGACTCTTCTTGATACAGACTTATTATTTCGGTTCTCAATATCTATTATTAGTTTGGTTCTCAATGTCTATTATTAGTTTGGTTCTCAATATCTATTTTTGTAAAAGATGTAATTCGTATTTTTAAAAAGGTGTCTTGAGTAAATCAGTTATCAGTCTTAACTTTACCTTTATACAGTAAATCCGACATCAACGGACTATTTGTGGGTCAATTTAAACTTAAAATCCATTTGTTACATTTAATGAAATTGTTTTATTATAGACCTTGTATGAATACGATTCATTTAATTAGTGACAAATGACTATAGTTTAAATTGATCCTTTTTTTTAAAAAAAACTTTAGACCACTTGGTATTAATACTTTTTTTTGGGTGGAGACTTTATAATTAAACGAATAAGTACGTTATGAATAAATAACTCGTGTATTACAACCGTGATTACACTTTTATGTAAGTTCAAAGTTATTTTTCTAAACGGAGTCAAGAAGTTCTCGAAAGGTACAACATCTTGTCTTTCTGTTCCTTTATCCACGGAGGTTTGTCGAAATATAAACAAATCAGCGACACAGGACAGTCTGAGAAACACTGGGGTACTTGATATCGTACGGTCCTAAGGGATAGGAAGTGATAGAGGACCTCAAAGGAGTTTCAGTATAGCTAACTCAGTCACTACGGAAAGTTGGTAAAGTAGGAGATAACAGGGGAAGAGAACGGAAACAAGAAAGGTTCGTAGTCCCAGAAAAGGTTACTCAACCGAGAAGTGTATTTCACCGGATTCATGACCGTGAAGTCGAAGTCGTAGTCAGGAAGGTTACTTATAAGTCCTGACTAAAGGAAATCCTAACTGATCAAACTAGAGGAAGGTCAGGTTCCCTGAGAGTTCTCAGAAGAGGTCGTGGAGTCAAGTTTTTGTAGTTAAGAGGTCGCGAGTTGAAAGAAATAACAGGTTGAGAGTGTAGGTATGTACTGATGGCCTTTTTGGTATCGAAACTGATATACCTGATTACAGCCGTTTCATTCATAAAATAATATATAAGCAACCCATAGTCCCGTTAACGTATACACTGATGGAATCCAAAACCCCAAAACCTTCCATAGTCTTTACCCAGTTTTAGATTCATTTAAGGACTTTCTGTTCATGTCCAATTGGGCCATTTTTACAGTATTATTGTCATTCTATGTGTCTCAAATCCCTTTCTAGAAGTTAAACTTTGATTTGTAAAATAAAGACTCAATGCCTTAAATTTTTTAACAAGTTTTTATCACTTAAGTTCAAGATCCAAAGAATAGATACGTAGGACAGTTCCAGGTCCATTTTTTATTAGTATTTTGACTTGTCAAAAAACTTGACTTGTTTAAATTTTCTTTCATAAGAGTTAAGTTAAAAGTAAAGACAACAGGACTTACTGTCTGAAAGTCTGGAGATCATGTAATACGATTCACTTTAATGGGTCTGAGTCTTTCTATTTATGACATACTTGAGATACCTTAAATTTTATCGGTTGAGTCTCTCTTTCTCTCGTCTTGCCATCAACGGTCCCGGACGTCTCCATCTACCCCTCTACAACAAATTTTCCATGTTTTAAAGTCAAGATACTCCCCTTATTAAGGAACTCTAGATTTCCATGTTGTTACATTAATATCCATTGTTATGTAGGAATATATGAACTTTAAACGATTTTTCTATATCTTAAATCCACAATAGTGTGTGTTTGTGGACTCTACCTATACGATTAAATAAACTTTCACTAATAAAGTATTATATACAAATTTAGTTTAACGGTTTGAAATGTGGAAGTCAGTCAGTCAAGTCAGCGAGACAACCCAGGCTGAGAAACGTTGGGGTACTTAGTGTCGTGCGGTCCGGAGGGACAGGTAGTGGTTGAGGGCCTCAAGTGAGTCTAAGTACAAGTAGCTCAGTCACTACGGTAGGTCGGTAGAGTAGAAGACAACAGGGGAAGAGGAGAACGGGTTCTAGGGAGGGTCGTAGTGTCAGAAAAGGTTACTCAGTTGAGAAGCGTACTCCACCGGTTTCATGACCTCAAAGTCGAAATCGTAGTAAGGAAGGTTTCTTTAGGGTCCCGACTAGAGGATGTCTTACCTGACCAACCTAGAGGAACGTCAGGTTCCCTGAGAGTTCTCAGAAGAGGTTGTGGTGTCAAGTTTTCGTAGTTAAGAAGCCGCGAGTCGAAAGAAGTGTCAGGTTGAGAGTGTAGGTATGTACTGATGACCTTTTTGGTATCGGAACTAATCTGTCTGGAATCAACCGTTTCTTTGCAGAGACGAAAACTTATGCGATAGATCCAACCAGTATTGAAAGGAAGGTTCCTTCTTCACAGAAAATTAAAGTACCGACGTTAGTGGTAGACATCACTAAAACCTCGGGTTTTTTTATTTCAGACTGTGACAAGGGTAACAAAGGGATAGACAAAGGGTACTTCACTACCCTGGCCTACGGTACTAGAAGTAAAGGACTTACAACTCGAAATTCGGTTGAAAAAGCGAGAGGAGAAAGTGAAAGTAGTTCTCAGAAAACTCAAGGAGAAGTGAAAGACGGTATTCCCACCACAGTAGACGTATAGACTCCAATAACTATAAAGAGGGCTGTTAGAACTAAGGTCGAACACAAAGAAGGTAAGGTCGCAAAGAGTACTACATGAGACGTATCTTCAATTTATTAGTCCCACTGTTATGTGTCGGAACTATATGAGGAAAAGGATAAACATTGGTCAGACAACAAGGTACAGGTCAAGAGAGACAACGAAGGACCGGACGTATGTGTAATCCCCACATGTTAAGAATTATCAGTTTATATCAACTTATTTTTTTTTTTTTAATAAAAGGGAACCATTTGTCGACGATTCATCCCATTTTCTTTCAGTACAATATTGTCTACACCACTAAAGTCTTTCGGAGAGACTCCTTGACCCCACCCCGGAGTGCCTTGACTCTGGATCTGGAGACTCCTCTGTGACGCACGAGTGAACCAGAAGGACCCCTCTCATCTATTTGCAACCCTTTAGACGTTTTATGTGAGTCGAGGATAATGTTTTTCCTTTACGACGACATCCCCACTCCACAAGGACCACAAGACCTTGTGAACGTCGGGAATTTTTTATTTGTCCTTCCTCGTTGAGAGAAGAAGGAGGGATAGAAGTGTCAAAAGGAGATCACGAAGAAAAACCGTCTTTGACATCCTTCCCATATTCGTTTCGTCTTTTGACCTGGTCGAAGTCGTGACGTTTGTTGTCTCACTGTCGAGTTTCAACTTTCTGTCTAACTATTAATCGTGTGGAATATTCAATGATATACTTCTATTATGACATCTGTGACATAAAGTAATATAAAAACACATTAAAAACGAAAAGGAGTAATTCGAAAAGGTAATTCAGTACCCTTTTTCATTGGAAAAATACAAGTAACGGAAAATAGTAACTGTCAGTACGTTGTAAAAAGAACTGTACGGGTTGAAAAGTGTATGAGAAAAAGGTGGTTCTGAACTGAAATAATGGTACGTCTTAAGAGGGAAAACGTACAGTTATAATAGAGAACAAAATAGTCAGAAATGATATTCCCTTTTTTTATTACTCTGGTACAAAATGGTCAGTAAACTAATGACTACCGTGATGTTAAGAAAACAATAAGTGGACTCTAAAAGTGTAACCTCTCAAAAGAGAAAGACGATGTTCTATCATTCAATTTAATTCCATTCTCTTTCGACACAAAATAAGGATTTTTACTTCTACTCTTTCAAGAACTAAAAAAAAATAATAACTATCTAATTCGCTCTTTATTAACTTAGGGAGGTTAAAATATGTCGTCATTTGTTAAACGGTGATAATAATCGTTACTTACACTGGTTCCTAAATACAGGGGAGGGGTGGAAAACTCGGGGTGTAAAACAGGGTTGTAACCCTGTTGAAGTCGATATTTTTCGTCACTGTTTATAAGTTTTTAGAAAGTATTTTATCGATATTAGTTATTAGTTTCTACATGTAAATGTAAATTATATTTTAATGAAAATTAGAGTGTGACATAAAACACCGTATTCACTTATAATTAAAAAGAGTGTAATAACTTTTACATTGGTTTTACATATATACCATTGTGGATACTTTTATCATATATGAACTCCGTTTACTTTTAAAACAACATTTGTATTGATTGAATTACACTGTAGTATTATTCGGTTTATCTTGAGAGAAGATTATTATCACCTTTACTTTACGTCTTTAATTTCCTTTTCTGTTGTCCATCTTTGAAGTATAGGAGACCAAATTATAAGTTGAGTGACTATTACGATATTGATCATAATAAAACTTCTTTGACTTAAAAAGTAAGTTTTCTAAATTTTACTACAAGTGTAACATTAAAAGAAACTATCTTAGTCATTCCGTTTCATACAGTATGTAGTAGACAGGGTAATCATCTATAGTCCACCAATGTATCCGACGTGACTTTTAACTTTTTACGTCACTTACAAAAGAAGGTGTATCACACTTCATTATAAACCATTCAAGAAACAGGATTAACTACTAAGTAAAACGTAATCTACTACATACAAATTACACCGATACTTTAATTTAAAGGTCAGGAAAATCTTCTGTAAGTATCCCGACGGGACCACCGAGTCACCATTTCTTAGACGGACGGTTGTGTCTTTTTTGTCCAAACTACGGACTAGGTCTTTCTAGGGTCTACCCTATGTCGTTGATTCAGGACCACGGTGTTAATGACTCGGACACAAGATCTCGGACCCTCGATGTTCAGAATCCAACCACGTTTTCATTAAACCTAAAACGTAACAATTTAAAACGGTAAACTATAACATTATGTAAGAATGTACTTACACCAATACGATATACAGTAAAATTACACGTAAAGAATGAAATACAAAAACGATTACTTAGTAATGAACGGTAAATAAAATATACATAAAGTCTGATTCCTTTACTACAATCCGTTTTTCGTTTAAACTCGTTAAAAGAATAGGTTCAAGTTTTACCCAGTATTTCGTCGTCTCTGTTGAACGTTGTAGTTGTCTTGTAAACCGGGTTCTTACCGATTGTTTCCCTGTCACGTCACCATTAAGTTCTTCAAAAAGTTTCCTCTACTATCGAAACTTCTACTCCTCGTGTCACCGGTCAGTAACCTTCAACTGTCGTTGGTTGATCAGGAGAACGTTGATGATTCTTCAACGGTTTCTTGAGTCACAGCTGGTAGGATGTCAGTAAACTGTAAACTTCGTTTAACTTTTCCACTTTTTCGAACCTTTCACCCACGAAGGACTTGACTGGCATTATTTTTTTTACAACTTTACAATAAACAGAATAAGACGACGACGACGACGACGACGACGATGACGTCGATTCAGCGAAGTCAGCACAGACTGAGACATGGTGGGGTATCTGCCGTCGGGCGGTCCGAGGGGGCAGGGACCCTAAGAGGTCCGTTCTTGTGACCTTACCCAACGGTAAAGGAAGAGGTTACGTATTTTCACTTTTCACTTTCACTTCAGCGAGTCAGCACAAGCTCAGAAGGGCTAGGGTACCTAACGTCGGATGGTCCGAGGAGGTAGGTACCCTAACAGGTCCGTTCTCATGACCTCACCCCACGGTAACGAAAGAGGTTGTTGTTACTTGGTAAAGAGATAGTCTAACACTGTACGTCACTTTTTACTAAAGTATGTTGTTGGTCGTTACTGGTCGAGGTACCAACCTGATTCGTCTTCGAGGCTTCGTGAGGGGTTTCTGTTTAAACATGGTTATTTTTCCAGTACCAGTGACAAACCACCAGATGACGGACAGACTATGTGACGTCGAAAGATTTAGGACCTTTTTGTTAATGTAGACTCTTCATACGAGTCGTGTAGTCACTCTGCGTAACTTTTGAAGTCACGGATGTCGGACGTAACCAGTTGTCTTTCCCGTGTCAAAAAGAGGTACTGTTGTCGGGTGTTACGTTACGTGTTGGTTACGAAGTTTACAATTTGTTTAACCCGACGTTACCAAACGGAATAGACGATATAAATTGACTGTAGAGTGCTTGACTGATGGTGAATCAGTTCGTAGAACTGTTGAAAAAAGGTCCCTTTCACGTAGGTGTTGATCGTCCTACTTCTTTTACAAAAGGTTCTCAAGTAACTTAGGGTTTCGTACCTAAAAATACGATATCCTTATTTGTTCGAATAAGAAAAACGTTTTTTACTAAAATTACCAAGAATAAAACTAATTATTTTACACAAACTCGGATCAATGTTACTAAACTTTGACTCCCAAGTGTTAGTATTAATGAAAAAGTGGTTGGATTATGATTTGGGTACCACGGTGTCGATGACTTGAGACGGGTGTACCGGATCTCGGACAGGAGACCTTGTTGTCTTGGGTATCGTTACTCTTGGGACACGTGACGTTGATCTCATCGGGGACGAGTGGCGTTGAGAAATCTCTTTTCAGGAGCCTCGTTGTTTCTGAGTTGTTAAGGTATTTATCTATATATTTTAATAAATCTTTTCTCTTAACTCTAGTGATCCTCTTTCCCGTTACGTTTATACCCTCATTTGTAGAAGGTAAAGGATTAAATAGTCGTACTAATCGTTTTAAACCCCCTAAAAAAAGAGTTCACCTTCTCCTACTTATATAGAGTAACCAGAACTCCACCTCAACGGATCCTACTCACTAGTGTTAACGGTGATCAGTGAAAACAGTGAGCTAAGAGTAATCTTTCAGTCTAATCAATTTAGTGTTCAGAGGTGATGAAGGACTTTTGTTATAAAAAGACTGAGAATGCATCTCATTTACAGGAGTCTTAAATTTTCCGACGTCTTTTCAGACTCATTTATTTACATTTTTGTAAATCTAAGTCATATCTAAATTATGTTGATAAATCGAACTATCTTCCCTTTTATACACCTATTATTTTAACAGTCTTACTTAAAATACAAGAAATACCGAATCTGGTATTTCCTTTTTCGTAATTCCAAAGAAAACACAGAATAGAATTTTCTTTCAGTATTAAATATTTCTTGTAAATATCATCAATTTATACAGAAGATAAATTCTTATATCAGAGTCAGATTGTGTCGGTGTCCTAAATCGGTTCCTTTACATAAGTCGGTTCCTTTACATGGGTTTGGAAAACCTACCAAAGATTTTAACGACAAATATAATTTTAAATGTGTCATTCCCATAACTTCGTAAAAAGAAAAAAAATTACAAATGTTTGTAGAGAGATCTGGAGTCAAGTAAATTATGATAATTTTTTTTGAGATTTGTTCTGTGATAATCTCTACTTTAGAAAGTTTATTACTAGTATGTATTTTTTACACAAGATATACGTGATAATAACGAGAGAAGACTTATAACTTTTTAGTAACAGTGTGACACTTTATTTACCCAAGGACGGAGGACACGGTCAAAGTCACTAAAATAAATCAGTTCATTAGTATACTTTAGGTTGTACTAAAAGACACACCCTCTGTCTTTTTGTCTCGTTCTTTTACTCCATACCACTTGGTCTTTTTCTTGTTCTCCCTTCTTTGTGTTCCTTTCCTACTTCAGTACATCCCTCTTCCTACAGATTGGGTCTTTTTGTTTTATTTGTTTCTATATTGTTGAAGAGTCAAACTTTTCAATAATAGACATAACTAAAATCAAATGTTCAAGACTTCAAGAAACAGAAAGAAAGAGAAAATTCTTCCATTATATTTTAGGTATTTATTATACGTAGGTCTCTTAATCCAAGTGATCTACCTAGGTCTTTGACGTCGTGTAATTAGAACACTGACACGTAACCTGGCGAGTGTTTATATGTTAAATCTTACCGGAGAACTCCCAGATTTCTTTAGTTCTTTAGTACAAAGACGGGAGTACCGGGAGGTCTCTTTATAAATTAATACCATTACATTTGGGTCCTACGAGTACATGTGTTAGTGTGTATACATACGATTTCGTCTGTGTGTGTCTCTATATATGTACTCATTCATGCATTCAAAATGAACTTTAACACCAGTCTATTTTATAAATATTTTAATTATCATTGTTAAATCGGTGATCGTAAGAGAAACCAGACTCGGTAATGTAAGACCAACGGATGAAGTAACAATCATGTAGAGAAAACTGTAGACGACGATGATTATGACGAGAAGATCCGTACTGGTTACCACCCTTTCTGAGGACTGTATAGTACGTATCGTATCACTGTGTCTGTTGGTTTCCTTTCGTACGGAAAATATTGTATTCAGGAAAGTTCAAGTTATTCCTTTATTGTACCCGAAGGTACCACCAAAGGCATCATTTCTTAGACGAACGGTTACGTTCTCTACGTCCAAACTAGGGACCCAGTCCTTCTAGGGACTCTCTAGAGGTTATAAGAACGGACCCTTTAGAGTACCAGTCTCTTTGGACAACCCGATGTCAGGTACCCCAACATTTCTCAGAATGTACTGACTCGTAAGTACCTGCACTCTTTTTTGTCTTCCAAAAAGGGTCAAGAAACGTCATCGTGTTTAATGGTTGTTGGAAAGTCATAAGGGAATCGAATGTTGTTGTTTCATTTTATTTGTTCTCGTCCTCGTCTTCCTTGTCCCTAACATTTCCGTTTACAAAAGACAAGTCTCATATGTAGAAGTTCTCTCAGTAAACTCCTGGTTTTAGTCTTTCAGACCGTGGGTTAGTAAGTTTTTCTACCGTAACTTAATCGGTCGGGTCTGATGGGATTCTCTGTACCACTGAATTTGTTGTCTTTAAAAAGAAGAGTGTCGGGACCTCTTACCTTCAGGTTCAAGTTCCACGGTTTTCATGACTAAAGACTGGTGTGGTGGAAATGTGACACTGGAGCGTACCGGAAGGAAGACGTGTACGTAGACCCCAGAGAATATTTCTGTTAGTCAAGTCAAGTCAGCGAGTCAGCACAGGCTGAGAAACGTTGACTTACTTAGCGTCGTGCGGTCCGGAGGGACAGGTAGTGGTTGAGGGCCTCAAGTGAGTCTGAGTGCAAGTAGCTCAGTCACTGCGGTAGATCGGTAGAGTAGGAGACAACAGGGGAAGAGGAGGACGGGGGTTAGGGAGGGTCGTAGTCTCAGAAAAGGTTACTCAGTTGAGAAGCGTACTCCACCGGTTTCATGACCTCAAAGTCGAAATCGTAGTAAGGAAGGTTTCTTTTGGGTCCCGACTAGAGGAAGTCTTACCTAACCAACCTAGAGGAACGTGATCAGGATAACTTGATTTCAAGGTGAGATACTGGAATAAATTGGAATCAATGAAGGAATAGTCGGTATAAAGGTTTATACCAGTGTAATACCCCATCCCGAAGTTGTATACTAAAACGGCCATGTGTTAAGTCAGGTAATGTCGGTAGTCTCTCGAATTTATTCACGTGCTCAAAAGTGTTCCCTCACAGCTCAAACTGAGTACCGAGACACGAATGTTGACAACTGAAACCTACTATATAAAGTGACAAATCATGAGTGTCAGAGTAGTCATTTTACCTCTAATCTCGTTATTAAGGAAGTACACTGAAAAGACTTTCAAATTATTTTGTAAAGTACATTTCATTTGTCCCGTCTAGATCCATGTATTTTTTTTTAGATAACTATACTGTCATGGACATTTATAATAAAATAGATCTACTTCATATGTTTCCCTTGTTCAATTATTACTCTACCATCGACACGTTAATAAAGAAAGGAGTCAGTGAACCTGTTTTGTGACACAAACGTGGAAAAAAAAGAATAGTAATCCTACTGTTTTTACGGATGAGAAGAGTATATTGTTAATACCACAGTTTTGTTACTTTAGTACGGATACATCGTAAGACTCAAAGTATAGCTACTCAGAATGACTTTTATACCTAGAATTACAACTATTCGTCGACACATATGTATAATCGAATGTTTATTAAAGAAATGTTGACTTTTAAATATCAAGACTAACACATCGTTAACATACTAATACTGGAGACCTGTTATAATTATAGTCCTCACGAAACAAAACAAACTACAAAAACAACTTGACATAAAGTAAAACTAAATTGTACTCTCCTAGGAGTTTTCCTATCTTTTTTCTCCTTTGTAAGACTTACTGTAAAGGATAAACTGATCCGACGAAGGATCTTGGTGTCTTGTGACTAAAGACACAACTTCTCTTCTTGGACTTCCTTTTAGGGACAGTAAAAGACCGAGGGGGACATAAACATTCACTTACTTTTTACATCCCTTTTCCTTAAATCCCCTTTCTGTCATTAGTCGTCGGTGGACACTGAAGATGAAAGTGGTCAGAGGATTTACTTAAAAAGTCAGTAGGATAAACAGTTAACATTCACATATTATATTGCGTAAAAACTTTTCTTACTTTTTCTTGTATATTCACATGATTTGATTTTCTTTTACTACCACTATCGACAAGTCACACAGACGGAGAAACGCTAGGGTACCTGATATCGGGTGGTCCGAGGAGACGGGTACCTTAAGAGGTCCGTTCTTATAACCTCCCCCATCGGTAAGGGAGGAGATCCCGTAGAAGGGCTGGGTCTTAACTTGGGTCCAGAAGGAGTCACGCGAAGGGACCACCGAGTCACCAATTTCGCAGACGGACCTTACGTCCTCTGGGCCCAACCAGGGACCCAGCCCTTCTAGGGGACCTCTTCCTTTACCGATGGGTAAGGTCATAAGAACGGACCTCTTAGGGTACCTCCCTCCTCGGACCATCCGATGTCAAGTACCCCAGCGTTTCTCAGCCTGTGCTGACTCGTTGAAGTAAAGGAGTCACGTCCGTATAAGAAATAGTAGACTCTGTGGTCCCAACTAAGTTTCGTATTTTTATAATTGAGTCCACGGAACTTATTAGTAAAATTTTATTCCCAAAATTTAAGTTTATGTATCGATTTTCAGGGGTTTAATGAGAGACGATTTTTCTAAGTACCTTTGTAAAATAAAATGAAACTGAAAAATTTTTTATCCGATATGTATTTTAAAATCCGATTTGTC
This sequence comes from Capra ibex, assembly GCA_006410555.1. Taxonomy (NCBI): domain Eukaryota; kingdom Metazoa; phylum Chordata; class Mammalia; order Artiodactyla; family Bovidae; genus Capra; species Capra ibex. Next base: position 2,034,489 of record SJYO01055780.1, read on the forward strand.
AAAAATCGAAATATTAGTGTTTTCAAACGCTGTAGTTTTAATTCGGTTAAAAAATACGGATCGAACAAGTTTTTACTGTATTGTAAAATTAATTTCGTAAAAGAGGGGTAAAAAGATAAGTCTAACATACCTTTGTAATCTGTAAAATATAGTTCTTCTCATCATTAATTCTCCTTATAGTTTTGGTTTTTATACATCTTCGACATGAAAATTTTATCAACACTTTATTGAAAATTTCTAAAGTCTCGAACAAAAGGTACGATTTCAAGATTTTTATATAAGAATAAAATTTGATGTCTGAAATAAGTCTTATATCGTAATTACTGAACATCTACTTAGTAATAAATAAATTTATTATATATAAAAGTGATTCGTTTACGTCCCAAGTCAAGTCAAGTCAGTAAGTTATCACAGGTTTAGAAACGTCGGGGTACCTGACGTCGTGTTGTCCGGAGGGCCAGATAGCGGTTGAGGACGTCAATTGAGTTTGAGTACAGGTAACTTAGTCACTACGGTAGGTTGGCAGAGTAGTAGGCAGCAGGGGAAGAGGAAAGTGGGAGTTAGAAAGGTTCGTAGTCCCAGAAAAGTTTACTCAGGTGTAGTCCACCGGTTTCATAACCTCGAAGTCGAAGTTATAGTCATCAAGGTTACTTAAAAGTCCCAACTAAAGGAAATCCTACCTGAACAACCTAGAGGAACGTCAGGTTCCCGGAGAGTTCTCAGAAGAGGTTGTAGTGTTAAGTTTTCGTAGTTAAGTAGCCGCAAGTCGAAACAAATATCAGGTTCAGAGTGTAGATATGTACTGATGACCTTTTTAATATGGAAACTCATCTACCTGTTTATTACGGAGACGAAAAAGTAAACGAAAGATCCAATCAGTATTGAAAGGAAGGTGTGTCGTTCTCAGAAAATTAAAGTACCGACGTCAGTGGTAAACGTCACTAAAACCTCGGGTTTTTTAATTTCAGAGAGTGACAAAGGTAACAAAGGGGTAGATAAACGGTACTTTGTTACCCTGACCTACGGTACTAGAAGTAAAAGACTTACAACTCGAAATTCGGTTGAAAAAGTGAGAGGAGAAAGTGAAAGTAGTTCTCCGAGAAATCAAGAAGAAGTGTAACACGGTATTCCCACCACAGTAGACGTATAGACTCCAATGACTATAAAGAGGGTCGTTAGAACTAAGGTCGGACACGAAGTAGGTCGAGTCGTAAAGAGTACTACATGAGACGTACATTCAATTTATTCGTCCCACTGGTATATGTCGGAACTACATAAGGAAAAGGATAGACCTTGGTCGGACGACAAGGTACAGGTCAAGATCGACAACGAAGGACTGGACGTATGTCCAAAGAGTCCTCCTTCCAATGCACCGGACCATAAGGGTAGAGAAATTCTTAAAAGGTGTCAAACAACAATAGGTGTGTCAGTTTCCGAAACCGTATCAGTTATTTCGTCTTCATCTACAAAAAGACCTTGAGAGAACGAAAAAACCACTAGGTCACCTACAACCGTCAAACTGGAGAACAAGGAGAAGGAAAAGATTTAAGTCGAATTTGTAGACCTTAAAGTGTCAAGTGTATGACAACTTCGAACCGAACCTCTTAAAACTCGTAATGAAACGATCGTACACTCTACTCACGTTAAAACACCACCAAAATCGAAAGAAACCTTAACCTTATTTTGACTGGGAAGGGTCAGGACACCGGTGACGATACAAAAGGTTTAAACGACCGTATAACTCAAGTTGTGAAGGTGTTGTAGTAGAAAATCCTAAACTTTATTGATAAATTTTATGTTCCAATGCGATCAATAAATTCTATATATAAAATCAATAATTTCTATAAACCTCTATACAATAAATATACTTAAGAAGAGACCATACATAAAGTAAAAGTAAATTGGTTTTTATTATGGTCTCTATTGATACACTTTACGAGGTGTGGAAAGTAAATAAACCAATTTCCTTCTACAACTTTTCGGGGTACGTTACACACGGGTATACACCAATATATTCAAGAATGGAAAGGGTTTAGGATTATAATTGTATAATAATATTCACGTCAAATACAGATGATAATAGACTATATTTTTAGATAGTCTTTCGATAGTCTTTTGACCATAGGTTGGGAGATCGGTAAATGGTCTTTGGACCGTAAACCAAAAGGTCTTATTAAAAGTAGTCTTTGTGATTTAACACAAAGAAAGGTGACTACCGTACTAAATAATAATGGACATTCCTACTAAACATGTTTATTTTCTCAGAAGTTGTTCTAAAGAAAAAGAATACTTCTTGACATAAAATTAAATGATTTGTTAAGTCTTTTGGTGAAAAATTTAAGAGACAATTTACATAGTTACAAATAAGTGGAACTCTTCGAAACCTCATTTCAGAATAGATAAACGACTGTTATAAAAGTCTTTAAGATTCGACGTGACATTGGATTGTACAACATAAGATTCATTACTTGAGTATACTCATTTACACCACTAAAAATATCAAGACTTAATAATATTTAGTAATATTATAATATTACTAAACTTCTTCAAATCCTCTCGAATTAAAGTATAGAACAAAATAAATATAAAAAAACAGAATTAGTTAAGAAATTAACATGGACGTGTAACCTTAATGTGTCAACTATGTGACACCGTATTAAAAGAATTTGTAGTGTTCTTATGTTTTATGGTTTATGCGTGTCAAAACATTGAGTGTTTACATTTATTTTACAAACTAAAAATAAAAGAAATTACAAAATGTTTGAATTAAACTTTAGAAAAGTTACAATTTTATCGGAATGAGTAAGTTCCGTCCATAAAGGGTAGATTGAATTGTTCTAAAATGTCCGTCTCTAAACCCGGTCCAGACTCTGTTTTCGTCGTCTGTGTGTCTCACAAAAAGTATAAATGTCTGACAGTACGACTCTGGAAACCTTATCTGAATTCTGGGACTTTCTCTTAACAAAGATTCCGAAATGGATCGATTTGGGAAAGGGAGGTTATTTTTAAACTTTGAAACAACAACCAGTGTGACGACATACAAAGTAAAAGAACCAAAGATTTCATTTACAAAAGGATTGAGTTTTTTCGAAGGTAAACAAGTCTGAGTACTTATATCTTTAAAACTAATTATAAATTCACTATAAGTCTACTAAACATCTACTGGTACAGAAACAACGTCAGTAAAGATTGTAGAGACTCAGACCGGTACTGAAAGGACAGGAACCATACGAAAGTCGAATCCGAGGGATAACAAGATAAGAAATTTTAGAGTGTAGTGTGCGACGAACTCGTGTCGTTCAAACCGGTCTAGGGAGTGTACTGTCCGACCAATAAAGGTCGGAGGAAATTTTTAAGACTTAGGACAAGGAACAGTGGGAACCGAAACCATCACAAGAAGTAAGTTTATAGAATGGTGACCCTCGGTCTTAAGACATTGTACGACCGAACACCACACAAGTCACGACACACTACGGACCGTCGTATTCTGGTAAGAGGGTAGTCTGTGAGATCTATTTTCGTAAACGTGTTTACTTCAGACTTCCGTTGGGGAGGAGACGTCTAATGATTGACATTACTTCCCAATCAGGACACCAACCTACTGGGGAGAATGTGGACTTGACGTGAGTCAAGATCAAAGAAGGAACATCAGTAACAAATACTGACTTCATGGTCGTTTGGATCCTTGACTGATTGGGTTGTGTCTTCTGTATAAAGCATGGAAGTTTATAAGAAAGCTGATTTTATAGGATACAGGAACATAAACAATAACTATTGTAAATTTATAGATGGAAGTAGAATTTACATCTTGAGTCTTGTTTTACGTCTACTTTCCTGAATGTAGAAGTCGAGATTTATAGTAACTAAAAGAAGATAAAAACATAAACTTACGAAAGATATTTCACTTACGGAACAAAAACGTAAAATTTATACAGAACGCACACACACACACACACACACACACACACACACGTGGGTCAATGAAGACTGAGAAACCTTAGGGTACCCGACATGGACGGTGCGAGGAGACAGGTACCCTAAAAGGTCCGTTCTTACGACTTCACCCAACGGTAATGGAGGAGGTGTCTTAATAGAACTGGGGTCCTAGTTATGTTGTACATTTTTTGTAACGTAATTTTTTATAAATTTTTATAGTTCTCGTCTCTTAGAGAACAGAAGTATGTTTTTTATTAACTAATTTGGATATACTTTCCATTATACACTAGGGACCCAACCCTTCTGGGTGACTTCATCCTCTACGGTTGGACGAGGTCATAAGAACAAATATTTCAAGGTACTTATCTCCTCTGACCTCCCGATGTTAAGTTTCACAACTTTTCTCAGTCTGTACTGACTCACGGACTAACTAACTGCCTCCTTCTAGAAATAAAAAGTGTAACAACATTTCTTAGGAGTGACCGTTTGTAAGTCTGGTCCTGTACACGTACACCCCCACCCCCTCACCAATGTCCCATCATTCAATATTGAGTTCTTTTCAGATCAGATCTCGTGTTATCGTTTAGATACAAGATGTGGTCGTCTTTAACTCTACTAGGAAAAGTCTTCCTTGTTAATTCCAAATGTTCTAGTAATGTCTTCCTATCTGGTTTTGTTTTTCATTAAAACGGGACAGTATTAAATTGTAGGTACAATCTTGAAGGACCTTTTAAAAAATTAATTAATTAAAATTAACCTCCTATTAATGAAATTTTATAGACTATCAAAAACGACATATAGTTGTACTTAGTAGGTGACTATGTGGACATAGGTGGGTAGGACTCGAGGGGATGGAGGGAGGGATGGGGTAGGGACACCGTTTTAAAAGTTATTTTTAACAAACTTACTTTTATATACTAAACTCCCCATTTCTCAAACACTCCCCTCCTCTATCATTCCTTAGAAACTTTTGACGACGAAACGACCGGTCCTGATGTAACGGTGTACGACACACTCCTAGAAAGGAAGTAGTCCCTTTTGTCAACCGAGTTGTTAACAGGGACTACAACGTACTGTGTATTTATGGATTTGGTAAGAGTTATCGATTCTTCAATACAACGTAGTCAATATAGTTACCCTTTGTTATTTTAGTAACCTAAAAAAAAAAAAAAAATCGAAAATGTAGATGTCAATCAAGTCAAGTCAAGTCAGTGAGTCAGGACAGGATGAGAAACACTGAGGTACTTAACGTCGTGCGGTCCGGACGGACAGGTAGTGGTAGAGGGCCTCAAGTGAGTTTGAGTGCAGGTAACTTAACCACTACCATAGGTCGGTAGAGTATGAGCCAGCAGGAGAAGAGAAGGACGGGAGTTAGGGAGGGTCGTAGTGTCAAAAAAGGTTACTCAGTTGAGAAGCGTACTCCACCGGTTTCATGACCTCAAAGTCGAAATCGTAGTAAGGAAGGTTTCTTAAGGGTCCCGGTTAGAGGAAGTCTTACCTGACCAACCTAGAGGAACGTCAGGTTCCCTGAGAGTTCTCAGAAGAGGTTGTGGTGTCAAGTTTTCGTAGTCAAGAGGTCACGAGTCGAAAGAAGTGTCAGGTTGAGAGTGTAGGTATGTACTGGTGTCCTTTTTGGTATCGGAACTGATCTACCTGTAATCAGCCGTTTCATTACAGAGACGAAAACTTATATGATAGATCCAACCAGTATTGAAAAGAAGGTTCCTCATTTGTAGAAAATTAAAGTACCGACGTTAGTGGTAGACGTCACTAAAACCTCGGGATTTTTAATTTCAGACTGTGAGAAAGGTGACAAAGGGGTAGACAAAGGGTACTTCACTACCCTGGTCTACGGTACTAGAATCAAAAGACTTACAACTCGAAATTCGTTTACAAAAGTGAGAGGAGAAAGTGAAAGTAGTTCTCCGAAAAATCAAGGAGAAGGGAAAGACGGTATTCCCACCACAGTAGACGTATAGACTCCAATAACTATCAAGAGGGTCGTTAGAACTAAGGTCGAACACAAAGAAGGTTGTGTCGCAAAGAATACTACATGAGACGTATCTTCAATTTATTCGTCCCACTGTTATATGTCGGAACTGTATGAGGAAAAGGATAAACCTTGGTCAGACAACAAGGTACAGGTCAAGATTGACAACGAAGGACTGGACGTATATCCAAAGAGTTCTCCGTCCAATCCACCAGACCCTAAGGGTAGAGAAAGTCTTAAAAGGTGTCAAATAACACTAGCTGTGTCAGTTTCCGAAACCGTATCAGTTATTTCGTCTTTACCTACAAAAAGACCTTAAGAGAACGAAAAAGGTACTAGGTCGCCTACAACCGTTAAACTAGAGATCAAGGAGACGGAAAAGATTTTGGACGAACTTGTAGTCCTTCAAGTGCCAAGTACATAACGACTTCGGACCGAACCTCTTAAAACTCGTAATGAAATGATCGTACACTCTACTCACGTTAACACGTCATGAAACTCGCAAAGAAATCGCAACGGAAAGAAACCCTAACCTTACTTTTGACTCGAAAAGTTCAGGACACCGGTGACGACTCAAATGGTTTAAACGACCGTATAACTCATGTCGAAAAAGTGTCGTAGTAGAAAGTCCTAGTCTTTATCGAGTTGGGTGGAGGTTCTTCGTCACAAACGTGTACGTGTCCTCCCGACTCACTCGGTGAGGTGCAAGTTCCAGTCCTCTTTGTCGTCACTCCTCTATGGGGAGTAGGTTCCATTCCTCGTCACCGACACGAAATGAGTTCGTCGGTACTTCTCTATGGGGTTCAGGTTCCATTCTCTTTGGGTTCATTCTGCCATTCACAACACTCTCCCGTAGTCTTCCGTCTGTATAACTTTGGTATTTTTGTGTTTTGATCAGTTAGATTAGTGTTCCTGGTGTCGGACCAGATTGAGTTGCTTTGAGTCTTTGTTATCTGGTGCACTTTACATAGACACCCGCTGAAAGAGTTACCTTTGACCCGAATAAAACAAAACGGAGTTGACGAAGTAAGTCGAAAGACTTACTCTCACAAATCATCGTGGTCATTGATTCATTTTTAGAGCTCCCTTTATGAAGATTTCTCAACTCCGGACAACGAAATTGAAAGAGTACAATTAAGGGAATTTAAGTGTTTGACCTATGAGTAAGAAGTAAGAATTATTAGGTAGGATGTTACGAGTGTCTGAATATTTACAAAATCTTTAGAGGTGAGGTACACTGTGTACTTTTAATTAATCTGACATCTTTAATAGGGTATATCTTAACTTCATCTCCAGTCTTTCATATTAGAAATAACGAAAATTTCCAAATATAAAGTAAACCAGTTAATTACTATCAGTTAAATGATTCAATTGTAAGTAATTGTTAAATATTTAATAGAACCTTCCAAAGTTAAAGAATAGGTAAATTCTTGTCACGATGAATCGAAGACTGAAATTGTATAAATGTAAAGGTCCCTTCTATATTATGACTTTTACTACTGACGAAAGTAAAAAAGTCTATGACACAGGGTAGAAACTTTTGTAACAAATTTTACAAATAAATAAACGAACCGACACGGTCCTGAATCAACGTCGTATACCACCCTAGAGGTGAGAAACAATACTGTACGTGTTAGAAATCAACACAGTACACTTGAGGATCAACGTCGGACACCCTAGATCAAGGGAGGTCCCTACCTTGGGTCGGGGGGAACGTAATCGGCACGTCTCAGAATCGGACACCTGATGGTCCCTTCAGGACTTTTATAAAATTGTTTACTTTGACGTCTTGTTTTTTCTTTGCTAAAAGTCTCACTTAAAATAAAATTAATTTTGAAAAGGTGAAAAAAAACAAAAATTTAATCTCGTATGAGTGACCCATAATTTATAAAATCTAAGAAAATCGGTACTACCCCTTCTTATAGGTCATGTGGTTGTTGTCTCCGGGTAGTTTACCAAAATGATTCAAAGTGACAATAGTATAAAAAGAAAGTTATCTGGTCAATATGACATCTTTTAATTAATATTAGAAATTGAGTGTCTTATGATAGTAATAACCAAGTTTGTACCAGAAGAAAATGAATAAATAACTAGTCGAATGAGTAAAAATCAACACATGACTGGGTGTGTACTTGAGTGATGGTTGTTTTTTGGTTCTTGTAACTGTTATTGAACTGACCCTGTCTTTAGCCCCGAAAAGGTTCTATAAGTTAATATTGAATTGATTACACCGTCGTTACACAACGGTCTAAATAAAAAAATCATGTCTTTGTAATTTTCGTTTGTTGTCATTAAAATCTATCTCACTCGTGAGAGTATTTATTAAACGTTCGTACGATTTGTAAGGACCATACAATATTATCTATTAAATGTAGTCCTTATGTTTACAAAGTCTCCTTAGAATGAATTCTTGTTCCCTGAGACCAGTGTCGGACACTCAAGGTAAACGAAGTGTCTTATTATTGTCACTAAAAATTTTTCGTTTTGTTAAGGAACTCCTCGTCAGTACCGAAAAGTCCTAGCATCTTCCTTACACTATTCACGGAGACTTTTCAAAGGAAAAAGTCCCTCGTCTAACTCCGCCATAATGAAAGTACTAGAAGAGACTTTTTAGCTAAAAAATGTATTAAACTTGATAATGGTGGTGTGTCGACGGTTGTCTACTACATAGAAATGATATGTATTCGAACATATTTATATACATGGTTATCAAAAGGGTTTAAATCCATTGTAAACGAACTAGAGACGGTATCTAGGATAAAACACACACACACACACACACACACACACACACATACACACACTACCTCGATAACAATGTAATATTATCGTTACGGAATGAGAACGTTCCAGAAAGAAAGTCTCATGGACTTTTATTACTCTAAAAAAAAAAAGGTCGAAGACCGTGATCGGAATTGTTTTTGTTGTTCTTGTTTTTACTATCAAATTAAAATTAATACTATACTCTTTATATCTTGTAAAGCTCTTTTTTTCTTTTTCTTTTATTTCTTAGTGACATTATTCTTTTTTTTTTTAGTGAGTTATGTCATCAACTTAACTAAGACGATTTTGTGCAGTGTAGTAGAGTGACAAAAGAATCCTGAAAGTCATAAAAGAGTAAAGAGTCCGTTACTCGAGAGTCAAGATTGTCACTGAATTTTCTCATAGAGAATGGGGGAAAGGACAGTTAGTTGGGGTGATCGGAGAACCGACAAGATCGAAAATGGTTCACCCTAGAGTCACTTCTTGGAAGTATGAATGACAAAGGAGAGGACTGTGATTCGCAACCAGTGAAACGGATTGTCTGAGACGAAGGTCCATCGATCAACGTGACGAGTGAGATAGTAGAAGAAATGGTTACACGGTATACAGTGGAGGTGATCTTTCCAGTGCCGGTGGTGAGAAAAATTTTAAAGTTAGGATAAGGACATAGGGTGTTTACGTCAAAGTGATAACAGAAACAAATGAGATTAAAAGAAACCTTTTTTTTTTTTTTTTTTCTTCGTAGGGGTATATTAAATTTTGTAGTAAATGAATCGACAAAACAAACACCGGGTAGAAGAAGGTTGACTCGAATTCTTAAGTCTTAGACTACGTAGGGGTCGTATATCTCCTCAGGGTAGTGTATTAAACATGAGTCTGTGTATGTTGTGACAAAAAAACAAAATAGAAAAATTATAATAGAAGACCTTAAGACGAGGGGTGGGGGTGCGGGTGGGGGTGTGTGTGGGTGTACGTCATAATAAGGAACAGAAAGTCATTCAAAACACAATGGACTGAGAGACTCCATGGGGACGGAAGGAGAGAGATGATCTGTCCTCGTCTTCAGTATAGACTGTTCTAAAGGTATCGGAAGTCCGTGAGTCATCTTCTGTAAAACTTTCAGACTACACGGAAACACGGACTCCCGAGTATCACACTGTGTTGACAGGGGTCGTAAACCACCACAATTCTCCGTTTCGAAGGTCTTACCTGAAGTAAGAATCGGGGTGAGAGGTATTCGATTCCATCCCCCTAGAAAGACGGCTATCAGAAGTAGAAACCGTAGATTCTACACGTTGCGAGAAGTGGACTAAAAGACCGGATATTCTCTTTGGACCGGTCGTAGAGGGACGAACTAACCCGGTGTGTAAGGGACGTTTCACAGAAGTCACGAAGTGGACTCCTCACTCTCGTGTACTTGTTTAGTCCGAGCACGGACGAATCGAGTGTAGGTTCTGAGACTGTAGAGACTGAAGAGGTCAGGGTTTCTAGATGGAGAAAGTTGAATGTAAAAAGAGATTCTAGTCACAAAACTTGTAAACCCTTATACAGTACGACAATTGTACTATTTTTATACTTTCCGTTTCTTTTTACACACTAAAACTATCTAACATTAAAACGTAGATAATGTTCAGGACGATCTTTAGAAACCGACACTGAACCTGTCTATCCTGACGGACCCTGAGTCCAGTTCCGACACAATCTCTAACACCTATAGACGTTTTCCGGTCTATAGGAACTACCTACCTCCATGGTAGTTTCCCTGTCGTCACGAAAGAGGTCTCCCTTCGTGTATTGCCGGGTTTCCTCCTAATAGTGTCGATCCGATTAGACGAAAGAGGAAAGAAGAGAGAAAGTAGAGGACCTTAACACAATGACGTCTCGATACGACTGTAATGTAGATTACTTGTTCTTCTCTTTAGTAAGAGATTGTACAGAACCTTACTATTTCTATGAAAACACTATTCTGATCGGATCGACAGACTGATGATTCTGTCCGATAAAAGACAGACTTTTATCTACCATGTAGGGCAGAAACCGTGTTTTCGAGAACTAGTATATCTCATTTAAGAGAGAGATATCGGTTACTTAAACAGGTATTTTTAACCTTTCTTACCTTTTAATAGGAGTAGTACGTAGTCTCAATGGAAATGGAAAAATCGAAATGGAATTTCTAAAACACCTAACCTGTGTCTTTTTCAAGATTAATAAACGGGGTCGAGAAGTCCATCTACGTATTTCAGTCTATCTGTTCATTTTTTAAGTTTTCAACAGAATTTAACTAAGAACGAAGTTTTATGTCTTCTCAGTGTACCCGTATATTACAATTGTACCCAGTTTAACGAATCACTAGGTGAAACGTGTGTGGACATTTTAAGTCTAAGTGAGGCTATCGAGAATCACCAAATGTACCACATGTCTAAGAACTAGAAAAGTGATGTAGTGGTCGTAAGTACTATTACTCCAAAACCGTATAGATTTTCTTTCATTTAGATTACTTCTTTAATATATGTGTTCAGTTTAATGTAAATTCTACAAAGGGGTAAAGAGTGATCTTAATTTCCACATTAAATTATACCTAAAAACTAATTTTTGTCTACCAAGTGTAGACAAAAGTTTTTCCTTTTTTTTTAGAATTGATTTTACATACAGTAACTCCATTATAGACTACTCCTTCTGTACGACTTACATCAAACTAAGAAAGAGGTATCCATCCAGAAATATGAACAGGTGATTTTCTCATCGACCTTATTTTTATTCAGATAAAAAAAAAAAGCAAGTAAACAGAAAAAAAAAAAATTAAAAAATAAAAAAAAATTTAAAATTTTAGTAATTAAGAATGTACGCAAGGGTTTGTACTTGGGGGGAGGGTGGAGGGAGGGGTGTTGTAGAGAGACCCAGTAGGGGTACGTGGTCGGGGTTCGTTCGACGTGGGATGCAGTCTGTACCTGACCGCTAAGTTAAGAATGTACTGTCATATGTACAATCTTAAGGGTAAGAGGGTTTAGTAGGGTGGGAGAGGGAGAGGGAGACTCAGGTTTTCAGACCATATGTGTAGACACAGAAAAAAGGACAGAACGTATGTCCCAGCAGTAACGGTAGAAGGATTTAAGGTATATATACACAATCATATGACATAACCACAAAAAGAAAGACCGAATGAAGTGAGACATATTAACCGAGGTCAAAGTGGGTAGAGTAGTCTTGACTAAGTTTACTTAAGAAAAATTGCCGACTTATTATGAGGTAACACATATACATGGTGTCGAAAGAATAGGTAAGTAGACGACTACCTGTAGATCCAACAAAGGTACAGGACCGATAACATTTGTCACGACGCTACTTGTAACCCCATGTACACAGAGAAAGTTAAGACCAAAGGAACCACACATACGGGTCTTCACCCTAACGACCCAGTATTCCATCAAGATAAACGTTAAAAAATTCCTTAGAGGTGTGACAAGAGGTATCACCGACATGATCAAACGTAAGGGTGGTTGTCACAAAAAATCTTATTATAGGAGTGTCCTTAGTAGAAAACAATGTTCGTCAAGGTGTCCAGCCCATCCACTTGAAGGTCCGTTACAGTAGAACAGATCCGACCATGTCTTTCAAGGGTCTTACTTAGGTCGGCTTCAGGTTTCTTGTTGTCTAACTCTTTAACCTCCTCCACTATACCGGTTTATCATCCTCTAAGTCGATCTAAACCTCCTTACTCCAAGAAACACTCTGTCTCTAAAAGTCCATTCAAAAAACTAAAGACGGAAAATGTAACAATTCAATAGTGAGGGGGTCGGGGGACGTTGGAACTCACACCGTCCTGGTACCGAACGAACCTAAGTTATCTTCTGGAACCGTTTCCACTGTCCTATGTACACTAATGTACATGTACTAAAACGGTATACTATGACGTTGTGTGTATAATCCTTCTGTAAGAAAGAGGATACTACTGGATTTCTTCGTTCAACGTTACGATACACAGTGGTGTAATCTTTCGGTTCCTCTATTCCTACTATTTCTGTCACTCTTAGTGTGTCAGGTGATCGGACGTTTCTTGACGTAAAACAGTTGTTGATGTCCTCAAATCTTTTTATAAAGAGGAATCAGTCTGAAGCATACTCTGACTTTGGAACCGGTTGTGAAACTAACGTTCAAATTCTAGGACTTCGTCTCCTAAGATAATCGACTTCGGACCTGAGACCTTGAAGTCTCCCACAGTCTATTATTCACCCATAATAAAATTCGAAGATTTAAACACCGTTTTGATAATGTACGTTATATTACGTTATGTATCACTAACGTTAGTAAAAGTCAGATGTGAAGAATTCTACACGGAACAGTAATTTCTTTCCGTTTTGTGAGTTCAAACGATACTATAACGTCCTCTATCTACATCTGACTACTTATCAAATTCCGGTGTCTCTCCACAGGTAAAGACTTGGGACTCCTTACTGTTTATTTGTTTAAGATGTTTCCATTATACCGATTTTAAAGGTATACTTGGTTCCATTTATATTCAATAGTTGAATTACCCCACCATAGAACCTCCTTTATTAGTAAAAGAAGTAACTAAGTTGAACTATCACGTAGTTCTTACCATTTCTGTGTATCCTTCGTAGAAACAAAAGACATCTCTGACATACTTACGTTATAGAAACGTCCTACGATTCTATAAACTCCTTGTATTTCCCGTAATAAGGATTTCGGTTCTCCGTCGTAAGTATAACCTTCTGTAGTAGAACTTTATGTCTATCCGTTTATTGGATCTTATGTAAGGTTTTCATACCGATTACAATCTCATGGTCTAACTTCCGTTTTCGGTCAAGATTATTAAAATTGTCACTTATAAAAATAAACCTTCAATTATTATATACACTAGGTTATTAACTAGGTACTTATATTTTATTTTAACTTGTAATTTAGTAGAATGTTTATAGGTCAAAGTAAAACTTTTTAATTTCTTTACTATAGACGTTTAATAAAAGATCAGATATCTCAGTTAATATTCATACGAAAGAGTCTATATACGATTATATAAAAATTCAATTCTTAATTCATTCGTTGACATATTTTTATTCTTAATGGGTATCACGGAAAATTGAATTGTTCAAGAATGCTTAAATTGGGTAAAAACATCTTTGTAATACAGATATTACATGTTATGTAGTAAAAGAAGAACAGTCAAATAAAAAAGAGAGAGGAAATAACTCTTATGTATGATCTATCACGTAACTATGTGTTATTGAGTCATCTTTTCGTATTTTCTCAAAAAGAGATGTCACCGTCTACTATTGATCAATCCATCAACATATAAAAATATATCCTTCATGTATACACTACCTTCGATTTTTCTTTATTTTTACTGGTCATTAAAACAACTCTTCTGTTCTTCTAACTCAAAATTTTTATTTTTAAACATGTAGTAACGTAATAACTGGTTTGGTACTATAAAAGTTCTATAGTAAGTTATGTTAACCAGTTTGATATGGAGTCTTTCTTCTTTTCAGGATGTCTCTCGTGTCGACTGTTGGACCACACGTTTAAGGATTAGTTTAGTAGTGGTAGACGTATTGAACACTAGTTTAGGTGAAACCGTAAACCGAACGACTGAGAAGTTCCTATACTCAGGATTACGTGGCTTTTGAATTTACTTATTCTTATTACCTAGACTTCTACTTTTTCTTACCGTACTATGTGTCTCTTGTTTCAATTCTCGATGTAAATAATAAAGATATTTGAGAAAAAGACACACAAATACTGACAGAGAGTTCTGAAATGACTGAAGTGTGTGTTGTTCCTATTATAAAACGTAAGACTAGGGAGACTTGATTGATCAGACGACTATTAACTATTTACAATTAATTGACTGAGAGAACGATTTATGAGTGACCTTTTGTGTTCCCCTTTGGAACTCTCGTCCTTTGATAAAGACTTCATAGGTATCCCATGACGGATAAGGAAAGGGTGAAAAAAAGTCTTGTGTAGATTAGACACTAAAATTTTCAAACAATACACACAAAAGGAAAGAAGAGAAAAGAAAGAAAATTTAAGAACATAGACCTAACTTCTTGATCCGACTTCACGTATGTAAACTTATCACTTTACCTAGAAGTCTTTAGGTATTATGACATCGAACAAAACTCTACTTGTCTCGGTATTTAAATCTATGAGGACTTGGAATACGATAAATTACCAAAATTTATATATTGTCTTGGTCGAATTTGCATGAAGTATCTTTCGCTTTTATCCTTACGTACACTTGAAACCTTGGTTCGTTACATTTCCGGGACGGGAAACATAAAAGACAAAGGGATAAATAGAGAGAAATATATAAAAGGGAAGATCTTTGAAGAAACGAAGAGATCTGGTGTACCGTTTTATACGGACAAGAATATCATTGGATCGAATACATAATATTAGGGTCGTAAAACTTGACCGATTAACCAGGATTAACGTTTAAGTCCCTCTATATCCTACTACTTGTTTAAACCTTTCCACAGGTAACGAAGATTAATCTTTACTAGTTCTCCTACCTGGTACGACCTGATTTTACCGAATCTCGTTTAAAGGTCCTTTTAAAGAACATCACTTTAGAATCTTACTCTAGAATATACTGAGGTCTATATATGGTAAAATCACAGTTCTAAAATTTTGAAACTTGTGAAAATAATGACAGAGTAAACCGAATTTGAATCAATACACCTGCATCGAGGTTCTTTTTATGGACTGAAAACCAAAAAAGGTAAGGTGTATGTATTCACTCTGTCCACTCCCGTTAACAGTTCCCTTCAAAATAAGTCCGACTTTCTCTTTTAATCGTCACTTTAGGGAACGGAGGTACCACAAAGTTAAAGTATGTTGATGTGTAACAATCTTTCCGTAAGTATGTCTCTCTAAATGTAATTTTATCGTATTTACTTTTACCTGTTACATCTCCTTTCTAGTACATTAGAAGATCCAGACAAACTGATGGAAATTTGTACTGGAAAAGAAACCAGTTAAATTTCTTTCTACTATTTACAAATTTAGTTAATAGTAAAACTTGTATTATAGTATTATAATAATTTTATTTTATTATATTATTAACAGTATAACTTTTATTATAGTTTAATAAAAATTCGAAAAAATTGAGTTTCATAAAAAAGTTAATTTTTTACGATTTTCGATCAATTTAGGATTAATAAAATGATATAAAATAATAGTATATACAAGAACTTCAATAAAACAGATGAATTAGAGATCCCCTCTTTATTTATTACCGTAAGATATCGGGTAGTTAAGATTGAAACGTATGTCACTACTGTGTAACTTAAGTTTCACCAGTATAACCTCTATAAGTGTGGTGTCTTTAGTTGTTTATAACGTATGATAGTTACGAAAAACAACAGGATACCAGTCGACCAGTCGACCAACAATTTTTTAATGGTTGAATGACAGATAATGAGGAATCTTTATACTGAATATATATACCCCCGAACTATGTCCGAAAGAGATCTCCACTTATCTATTTGACGTTTAGGATTTCTCGTACGTACTCCTTTTCGTAAACGACCCTTTCTGTTGGACAAAATGAAACAAAGAAAACGAACTGTTGTCACCAGGATAACCCAACGACTCACGACTCACGTTGTCTTATCTTTTGTACCCTGCTAACGAACCTGGTCCAATTAAAACATTTGACACCTCTACTCATTTCGTTTCCAACTCCGTCCTATCTGTCATTTCCCTCAGTACTTATTTCTGGTTTTACCAATATTTATGAATCTTCTATTTACACAATCCATTCTATATTTCAATTGTATGGGGGTTGGCGTCATGTTAGATGTAACGGGTTTTCCAAAAACATGAACCTAAATTATAAAACAAGACTACTCAAACCCTAAATAGTGTTCTGTACCTCTTTAATTGTTTTGGTTCCGAAGAGACCACCGAGTCTACGTGCTTAGTACCCAAGGTAGGGACCTAGTCCTTCTAGGGGACCTCTTCCCTTACCGATGGGTGAGGTCATAATATCGGACCCTTTAGGGTACCTGTCTTCTCGGACCGTCCGATGTCAGGTACCCAACGTTTCTCGACCTGTGTTGACTGACTGATTGTGAAAGTGAAAGTTCTGTTAGATCAGTGTAAGTGGAATTTAGATAATCAACAGTTTTCAATAGAATGATGTAAGTAAGAAATTGAGTAAAGAAATAATATTTTGTTATTTTTCTCAGACATTATTTTTCAGTTGTTTACCAAATCTCTAATTAAGACAAATGTAATAAAAGTTTCTGAAGAATATGTTAAAAATCATAGTAGCATTACATTTTTTACCCTATTCTAAAATTTCGATAATAGGTAATTATGGTTTTATACATTGATGTTACTTTTGTATAAAAGTTTTTTGAATAAAAGGACTCTTCTACTTCCCGTGTTTATATACGACGTTCACACACTTTTTAAGTAACAGATGATCTTCATTAATTAGATAAAATAGCTAATCGTTAACCATATAAAATGGACAACCATGTAAAGTACATCTTATATCCTATATAGGTTATACTCTCACTGTGACTTTCTTAGACGAAGACGTTAAAGGAATGTAAGACTAAAACAGGATCAACTTATAAGTGACTTACCCAAATTAAAACTTGGTTTTCGTATAAGTTTTTCAGACTTTTCTTTTACCTGAGTAAAGGTAAAATTTACAGTGACTTTACTTTTATGACTTCAGAACCTATTCACTAAAGGAAAGTATTCCAATTTATAGATGGTTCTTATAATCGACTCAAAAGAGTTTTAACGGGAAATTCACGATAACGACGGTTCTTTGTTATGTTCCTTCACTTCAACTATAACAGACTTTTAGTGTCACGGTGATGTAACTTAACGATACTATAATAACGTCGGTCCTACAGTAACGGTCACAAATAAAATTGGTTAAAACATTTCGTTAAAAATAACGGCGATGAATCATTATACGAATCGTTGAATTAATGACGGGACATTTGACTATTAGATCACCCACTCTGTGTCACATTTATGTAGTAACGACGTGTCACACGACGACGACGACGACGATTCAGCGAAGTCAGCACAGGCTGAGACACCCTGGGGTATCTGCCGTCGGGTGGTCCGAGAGGGCAGGGACCCTAAAAGGACCGTTCTTGTGACCTCACCCAACGGTAAAGGAAGAGGTTACGTA
Source organism: Capra ibex (assembly GCA_006410555.1). Classification (NCBI taxonomy): domain Eukaryota; kingdom Metazoa; phylum Chordata; class Mammalia; order Artiodactyla; family Bovidae; genus Capra; species Capra ibex. Next base: position 2,052,362 of record SJYO01055780.1, read on the forward strand.
CTTTCACTTTTCACTTTCACTTCAATGAGTCAGCACAGGCTGAGAATCGTTAGGGTACCTGACATCGGATGGTCCGAGGAGACAGGTACCCTAAAAGGCCCGTTCTCATGACCTCCCCCCACGGTAACGGAAGAGGGCGTGTCACACAATCTCGATACCATCTGCACAATCATTCCGTGAAACGTCCTCTTACTCTGTCCTACGATGGAGGATCTCTGTTCCTTTTCAAAGTCTTTTTCGGTAATTAATCCCACAGGTAAATTCTTATTACTTTTGAAACACTTCGGTCCTTCTTGAGAGGTTTCTCGAGTTCCGTTTCCGTCTTTAGAAGATCGTTTGAGTCCACTAATCGATTATCCTACTAAAGTTATATTGATAATTATTTTTAGTGTTTTTAATGTAATTTCCTCTTTCATCGGTAAATCTCGGTATCTTAAAAACATAATCTTTTCTCTCAAAAGTGTTAACTTCATGCAACCCTTTACTGTTTGATTTAATCAGAAACCCTTTTTCCAGTGTCCACAAATAAAACTTTCTTAATGGGTCCTCTAAAATCACGACAAACAATCATTGTGTTTTATAATCCAGTTTCGTAATAAAAGATCGTTTTGTTATACTTAAAAATTCACATTTTAAAGTATAATGGTAAAGTGAAAGTGACAAACAGTTCCGAACAAGGTCATATCGATACTTACATATTACAGTTGAACTATAAATTTGATGTTGACCAGGGTTTTCAGAGACACTTTTGTTTCTTAAAAGATTTACGATACTCTAAAACTAAAAAAGGTCGAAACAACTCCATATTAACTGTTTATTTTGAGACTTTATAAAATTCACATGTTGTATCACTAAACTATATACTTCATTTAATACTTCCCGAAGGGTTTACTATCTCACCATTTGTTAGGTGGACGGTTACGTCCTCTACACTTCTCTGATCCCAAGCTAGGGACCCAGTCTTTCTTGAGGACCTCATCCTTTACCGATGGACGAGGTCATCAGAACGGACCTTTTAAGACACCTATCCCCTCGGACCGTCCGACTTCAGGTACCCCAACGTTTGTCAGTCTGTACTGACTCGTTTACTCGTGTACACAAAAACATCTCACTCACGTAGGAAGTTCAATTCACTGTATAATTAGTACAGTGTAGAAGTGTATAAATGAAAATAAATAAATAAATAAACCATACTTGTAAATATAAGATCAGAGAAACGTTTAAAGTTGATATTTCACAATAGTAGATATCAGTAATATGTAAGAATATGTATCACATATGGACAATAAGGAGTCTGGAATAAATAGAAAATTAATTTTGAAACGACAATGGTTGGAGAGGAAGAAACGGGGTAGGGGAGTTGGGGTAAAAAGATTCAGACAAAAAAAATCTAAGGTGTATATACACTTTGGTATCTCGTAAACAGAAAGAGACGGACCGGACAAAGTGAATCTGATTATGGGAAGTTCATATAGGTACAACAGTGTGTACTGTCCTCAAGGAAGAAAGTCACGATCCTTGACTGTTTAGTTAGAAACAGTTCTTGAATTTGTTGGTTAAAGTTACATTAGTTGATTTGAATGGGTAAATTATTTACATTCAAGAGAATTTTATACTTATACCATCAAAATCTTCAATAGTACGGAAAGATGATTTTTTAGTGTTTAGACCTTTGTGAGTTTCACGTTAGTATTGTTTAGAATGTAAAACCATTTATAATGTTTGTTAAATTTTTGTTTATAAACGTTAAAGATTACACTATGTCTAGACGTTCCTACGTCCACACTAAATATTAGAGTATAGACATAGATTGAACTTTAAATGGATCCGATCATCTAGTTATGTTTACTCTGTAACAATAAAATAGTCGTACAATTTAATGGCACTTTTCGTCCATAATAACTTCATAGTTGAGTCAGTTCCTGAGAATGTCCGGTCTCAGGTCTAGATTTACGTCGTTACTTCACTAACGTCCGTTACATACTACACCCCACACACACACACACACACATACAAACAAATACACTCTTAAAAATCTTTAAAGTGGACTATCTGTAGGAAGGAGTCAGGAATCCTGAACACTGGTATTCTGTAAAAACAACTAGAGTGTCGGCAAGTAGGGAATAACACGGAAAGAAGGTGGGGAGTTCTTCATAGACCTGTCACTTTTGAAAGACGAAGAATGGTGTTATAAAAGACACTTTAGGATAGTCCGCAAGTGTCAAAAGGTGAGTACCAGAGATGAGGAACGTCATGAATCACAGACCAATAGTTGTAGTCGTCTTTGGGGAGGAGGAGTTTTTTATAGGTGCATCTTTAACGTAGTAAAGTCGAGTCATGTCAGCGAGTCATTGTAGGCTTGGAAACGTTGGGGGACTTAGTGTCGTGTGGTCCGGAGGGACAGGTAGTGGTAGGGGGCCTCAAGTGAGTTTGAGTGTAGGTAACTCAGCCACTACGGTAGGTCGGTAGAGTAGGAGACAACAGGGGAAGAGAAGGACGGGGTTAGGGAGGGTCGTAGTCTCAGAAAAGGTTACTCAGTTGAGAAGTATACTCCATCGGTTTCATGACCTCAAAGTCGAAATCGTAGTAAGGAAGGTTTCTTTAGGGTCCCGACTAGAGGAAGTCTTACCTGACCAACCTAGAGGAACGTCAGGTTCCCTGAGAGTTCTCAGAAGAGGTTGTGGTGTCAAGTTTTCGTAGTTAAGAAGCCGCGATTTAAAGAAGTGTCAGGTTGAGAACGTAGGTATGCACTGATGACCTTTTTGGTATCGGAACTGATCTGCCTAGAAACAACCGTTCCATTACAGTAACGAAAAGTTATGCGATAGATCCAACCAGTATTGAAAGAAGGTTCCTCATTCGCAGAAAATTAAAGTACCTACGTCAGTGGTAGATGTCACTAAAACCTCGGTGTTTTTATTTCAGACTGTGACAAAGGTGACAATATCTCATACCGATTTGTTTCTGGATAGATAGGTGATGGTCTTTGTTTTTACTTTCTTGATTCTTTAAGAATGGTTTTTCATTTTACTAATTTTTATACTTAGTAATATCGATTACTTTTTATACTTATTAATCCGTGTAATAAAACACTTACACTAGTGTATCCTCATTAAAATCAAAGTATTTTTCTTTCTATATAAGGTCGTATAAGTAAAATATCTAGTATAAACACTACAATTTTTTTACATTAAGTTTGTTCATCATTTTTGAGGTTTTAAGTTTCGTCGGTAATTTTATATAAGATTTGAGTATCTCATTCTTTAAAATTTTAAATTACAACTTTTCAAAGTAGTCGACTTCAGTTGTCTTGTGTTTTTACACATAAGAGGAAAATTTATTATTGTACGAAAGGTAAATAGTCAAATCTTCCGGAAAAATTTTTGTATAGAACTACTCTTTTATTAGGTACCTTTATTTGAAGTCTCAGGTGACCACTATCTTAAAAGACTAGAATACCTACCGATTTCTTTCAATTTACCTATAAAGAATCAAAACACTAAGGAAATCGTGGTAGTCTTAATACGAAACTCTAGATACATAGTACGTTCTAAAGTTAAGATCGGATGAAAAGGATATCCCTTAAAAAGTTGTATTCCTATTCTCGTAAACTTAGTCTACAAACATGTTAGTGACAAAAGAAGGTTTTTGTATAAGAACTCCATATTTCTCTCCACCTTTTCGTTTGTAGTTAGTATCAGTAATCCCCAAACCACTTACTAAAGTTTGTAATCTCATTTACTCATGTGTAATTTATTTTTATATTGGATTAAAATGAAAGTAACCGAGGTTGTGATATTTCAGACGTTTCCGTCACTAACAAATAACCGTACATAAAGAAACCCGTAGAGACTATCTAATATTCAAAAAAAAACCAACATTTATTTCATGTAAACGAAACCGAACTGTGTATATATAGGTTCAGATTGAGAAATTCTGATCGTACAACAAACACTCCACAAGATAAAGAAATTTTAATAGATCTGTCAAGGTAAGAGGTTGGTTGAGTCATTTATTGTTGAAATGACGGGAGGGTAAGTGTGACTTGATAGAATTATAAATTTGAAGTTTTTATGACAACCAGGTATCATGTTTGTCTAAGATGAATGTTTAGATTTTAAGTAAAAAAAAACTCATTAGAATCTTTTCAATTAATTCAAAACATATGAAATGTATATAAATAAAAACATATATTTTATAATTCTTTTTTATGTAAAATAGAAATAAAGTCTTGGTAACCATTGACTGAGTTCGTTCATTTAGTTTGTATTATCTACTGTTTCTGTCTATAGTAAGTCCTATATAGAAAGAACGATAATAGACAAAAATGGTAATATTTGGGATTTCCTCAAAACTCAAAGAAGTCCACGGATTACCTTACTTTCTCCAATATTAGTATGAGATCTTAGTAAGATCAGGAACAAAAGTAAGTAATATTAAGACCTTTAACTTAACAAAGGACTTATAAATAAATCACGAACGATTTATGTACTGTAACACGATCTAATTCCGGTTTACTACTTGAAAATGTAAGAGGTGTAAGTAACACTAGTCGAAACTAAAAGTACATCATATATACCTTAAAGAATTATGTATGAGGGAATATATATCTAATTAACGAGGGTAAAGTGGTGGTAGCGGTCCGACTGGTAACCGTCGTTCTTCTTGGTTCTCTATACCCCGTAGTTTACGGTTAACAGTGACCTCTTTGGGTCAACAGATACTTCGGAGATAACGTTGTACCACAGAGGAGAAAAGAAACTTGTCCCTTTCATTCGTTCTTCGGGTTAACACCTCTCGAATCGATAAAAATAAGAACCAAAAGACAACGGAAGGAAGATGTTCATATAATCTCTTGGTAACTTCTCTCTTTTGATACTTCACAACGAAAAATTTTTACTGATACTTTCGAAAATAGTGACGATATGGAAATTCTCGAATTCGAGATGTGAAAAACTTCAAAATCCCTCTCACTCGGATATTAAATTTCTATGGAATTTGTCGTGTTAAACTTGGTGTAGAAGGTTCACGGTAAGAAGTATTTAGATAAATCTTAGTTCAAATTTTTAGTGGTAGTCGTTTAGTAAAAGAAGATAAATTAAAAAGTCGTAACGAAGTAATATTCTGTATCCAACGTTTTTTATTATTCAGTAAACATAACATTCGACTTTTCTTACTCTTAGTATCTCATCTAGACGTCGTTAGAGAAGACTCCTATCGTTCTTTTTATCTGTAAGGTTGATACGGAAATCTGAGTGTTAGTCGAACTACCTTTGTTTATCGGGGTCCAGTAAGTGGAATTTTGGATTTATTTCTTTGTTTGTTGACCGGTTGGTCTCCATATCTTAACCATATCTTAAATTTCTGAGTTCTCTGTCAAAGGATATTGTCCAATTGGACCCCATAGGAGATTACGTATAATTACTTCAGAGGAAATACATGTCAACCCTTACAGGGGATCTCCTCCTTTACCGTTGGTGGGTCATAAAAACGGATCTCTTAGGGTACCTGTTTCCTCAGACCACCCGATGTCAAGTACCCCAGCGTTTTTCAGTCTCTACTGACTCGTCGATTTTGATTATGGTATGTATGATATTAACAGTTTCTCCCCTCATTTTCTAAAATTTCACAGATCACTCATCTTGTAAATACACTTGGAACACTTCCAATATTGAAGAAGTTTCTTAATTAGACTAGTAAAGATGTCGACTCTGGAGAATACAAACCGTATACTGGAGAATACAATAGTGAAGTAACTCCAAACTAGTTTTAAAAGACCAAGAAACATGTAGATTACTAACTTAGTACTTATAAAACTTGTAATAAAATACATGTAAGACCCAGGTAATTTTACGGAACTTCTTATAAAACAAAATAAAAAATAACGACAAAAAAAGAGAATTTACACATTCAGGTCAATACAAATCTGTTCTTCAAGACAGAATGGAAGACACCCATAAGAAAGGGTCGAGTCAAGTCAAAGGTCTCGGATACGATACGATGAAACCTAGACAGTACATGTACACAATAAGTACCCAATTAATACTGACATATATCCACGTACGAGTTAACACAGGTTAAGAAACCCTGGCGTACCTGTCATTAACGTTCTGAGGAGACAGGTATCTTAGAGGTCTGTTCTAATGACCATCCCTACGGTAAAGAAGGAGGTCCTCTAAAAGGACTGGGTCCCTAGTTTGGACACGGAGGACGTAACCGTCCGTTCAAGAAATGATGATCACGGTAGACCCTTTGGGTTAATACTGAAACACATACAATCAACGATCAACATAGACTGACAAAACACTAGGGTACCTGACATCGGACGGTCCGAGGAGACTGGTACCCTAAAGGGTCCGTTCTTATGACCTCACCTATCGGTAAGGGAAGAGGTCCCCTAGAAGGACTGGGCCCCTAACTTGGGTCCTGAGTCTACCCCTTTGTCACCTTTCTCACCGACTGATATAAAAAGACCCAAGGTTTTAGTGACTTCTACGACTGACGTCGGTACTTTAATTTTCTGCGAATTAGGAACCTTCCTTTCAATACTGGTTGGATCTGTCGTATAATTTTTCGTCTCTGTATTGAAACGATTGTTTCCAGACAAATCAATTCCGATACCAAAAAGGTCACCAATACATACCTATAGTCTCAACCTGACACTTCTTTCGACTCGTGGCTTCTTAACTACGAAAACTTGACACCACAACCTCTTCTGATAACTCTCAGGAAACCTGACGTTCCTCTAGGTTGGTCAGGTAGGATTTCCTCTAGTCAGGACCCACAAGTAACCTTCCTGACTGCAACTTCGACTTTGAGGTTATGAAACCGGTGAACTACGTGTCTCGATTGAGTAACCTTTTTCTGAGACCACGCCCCTTTTTAACTTTCGTCCTCCTCTTCCCCTGCTGTCTCCTACTCTATCGACCTACCGTAGTGGTCGAGTTACCTGTACCCAAACCCACCTGAGACCCTCAACCACTACCTGTCCCTCCGGACCGCACGACGTCAAACACCCCAGTGTTTTTCAGTCTGTGCTGACTCACTGACTTGACTTGACTTGAGGGTGTTACGTCCACCTAAAAAAAAATGATAGACTCGGTTCTTATGTGTCTTCTTGACATGTTTTTTCTAGAAGTACTGGTTCTATTAGTGTTACCATACTAGTGAGTGGATCTCGGTCTGCAGGACCTTACACTTCAGTTTACCCGGAATCTTTCGTAGTGATACTTGTTTCTCTCACCTCCACTACCTTAAGGTCAACTCGATAAAGTTTATGACTTTCTACTACGACACTTTCACGACGTGAATTATACGGTCGTTTAAACCTTTTGAGTCGTCACCGGTGTCCTGATCTTTTCCAGTTAAAAGTAAGGTTAGGGTTTCTTTCCGTTACGATTTCTTACGAGTTTGATGGCGTGTCAACGTGAGTAGAGTGTACGGTCATTTCATTACGAGTTTTAAGAGGTTCAGTCTAAAGTCGTTATGCACTAGACACTTGAAGGACTACAAGTTCGACCAAAACTTTTCCGTCTCCTTAGTCTCTAGTTTAACGGTTGTAGGTGACCTAGTAACTTTTTCGTTCTCTCTTGGTCTTTTAGTAAAAAAAAAAACGAAATAACTGATACGGTTTCGGAAATTGACATACCTATTGTTATTTGACACCTTTTAAGACTTTCTCTACCCTTATGGTCTAGTGGACTGGACGGAGAACTCTTTGGATATACGTCCAATCTTTCGTTGTCAATCTTGACCTGTAGCTTGTTGTCTGACCAAGGTTTATCCTTTTCCTCATGTAGTTCCGACATATAACAGTGGGACGAATAAATTGAAGATACGTCTCATGCAGTACTCTTTGCGACCCGACCTTCTTCGTGTTCGACCTTAGTTCTAACGGTCCTCTTTATAAATATTGAAGTCTATACGTTTACTGTGGTGGGAATACCGTCTTTCACTTCCCCTTGATTTTCGGAGAACTACTTTCACTTTCACCTCTCACTTTTTCAACCGATTTTCGAGTTGCAAGTCTTTTGATTCTAGTACCGTAGACCAGTGTAGTGAAGTACCCTTTATCTACCCCTTTGTCACAGTCTGAAATAAAAACCCCTGAGGCTTTAGTGACGTCCACCACTAACGTCGGTACTTTAATTTTCTGCGAATGAGGAATCTTCTTTTCAATACTGGTTGGATCTATCGTATAACTTTTCGTCTCTGTAATGAAACGATTGTTTCCAAGTAAATCAATTCCGATACTAAGAAGGTCACCAGTACATGCCTACGCTCTCAACCTGACACTTCTTTCGACTCGCGGTTTCTTAACTACGAAAACTTGACACTACAACCTATTCTGAGAACTCTTAGGGAACCTGACGTTCCTCTAGGTTGGTCAGGTAAGATTTCCACTAGTCGGGACCCACAAGAAACCTTTCTTACTACGATTTCGACTTCGAGGTCATGAAACCGGTGGAGTACACTTCTCAACTGAGTAACCTTTTCTGAGACTACGACCCTGCCTAATCCCCGTCCTCCTCTTCCCCTACTGTCTCCTACTCTACCGACCTACCGTAGTGACTGAGTTACCTGCATTAAGACTCACTTGAGGCCCTTTACCACTACCAGTCCCGCCGGCGCACGACGATAAGTACCCCAGCGTTTCACAGCCTGTGCTGACTCGCTGACTTGACTTTACTTGACTCGGTGGTTCATACGGGATTAATACTGAAACCACTAACAAATTTAAAACAAATAAAGAGTCTCGAAAACGATAGGACAAAATCTAGACAGAGTACGTACACAGTCAGTCCCTATTAAGACTCTGAACCTACCCCAAAGTTTATAATCAAATTAAGAATCTCGGAAACGTCAAGACAAAACTCCACACAGACTATGTGAAGAATCCCCACTTGAACTCTGAACATACCTTAATATATGTCTTAATTTCTAAGTGAAAAGGTTGCAAAAGAGACATCCTAGGGACGGAAAAAAAAAAAAAAAAGAGAGGACTGTTGTCCCAGGGGAAAATGAATAGGTCTATATACTCCATACACATACTAGGTCTTTATATCTCGTACGTAATCACAAGGTCGGTAGATACCATGACGAGAGAAGTTGTGACCACACGGACATCGGGTGGGAATCCCGTTTTAAAACTTTTGATTTTACCTTTTTTTATTACATAGACGTTTAAATAAGGAAAGTAGTGACGGATAAAAACGAATTTGAACAGTCTCAGGAGTCTATCAACGGTCTTAAAAACAAGGTGAGACTTCCTTTTTATTTGGTTTCACGTCGTCCTAAAAGGTCGATCGTCCTGACCCTGAACCAGTGTAAAAATTTTGGCTTTGGTCTAAAAGTTCACACGAAGGTTTTCAAGACGGGTGACTCTCTTTAAGGGGACTAACAAAAGAAAGTACTGGTCCGGACTCACCCCGGTGTCTTATCAGAGGTAAATAAAGGAAAAGATTATACTCGTAACTCGAGTGGGTATAAGTGTTTGTTTGGTTCGGACCCGAAAGGAAAGGAAGTAGGTAACTAGTTTTACCCAGGAGGTACGAGATTACGATGTAACCTAAATACAGAATGAAAGACCCCGAAGGGTCTACCGCGATCACAATTTCTTGGGTGGACGGGTACGTCCTTTGTATTCTCTGCATCCAAACTATCGACTTAGTCCTTTTAGGGGACCTCTCCCTGTACGTTGGGTGAGGTTATAGGTACGGACCCTTTATAGCACCTGTCCTCTCGGACCGTCCGATGTCAGGTGTCCCAGTATGTCTCAACCTGTGTTAACTTCGTCGAATCGTGTATAGTGAGTTAAAGATCCCACGTACACACAGTGGTTTCAGTCGTCTAGTGAATGAACTGTGAAAAGTGAATAAACCAGGTTAATATGAGTCTCCAGGGACAGTGTAGTCATTTTAAAATTGTCAGACCCGGTACAGACTTATAAAGGAGACTTCATTTCCTGTTTATATAAAGTGTGTAAGGTCGTGGTCCTTCCTATACCATCCGTATGATTACCTGGGGGGTCTCTAAAGACATAGAATTAGGGACCTTAATCATTTATACAGTGATATACAGGGGGTTTCTAAAAACGTCTACAGTAATTCCTGGAACTTTTTCCCCTCGAATAAGACATAATAGAACCGTCTGGTTTAAATTAGTGTACTCGTGTTTCTTGAATCGGACGAGACATTTCTTACATCACTCCTTCGTTCCAACCTTCTACGTTGTACCGACCGAACCTTCTACGTTCTTCTCTCCGGTTCTCGGTCCCTGACACTCGTCGGAGATCTAGGACGTTTTCCGTTCCTTTACGTAAGGAGGGATTAGGAAGTCTTTGTTTATGTCGGTTCGGGTGGGGAATCATAATCTAGACGTTCTACACTCAGACTGATAACTGGAGTCTCTTGGTATTTTATTACATACACAGTAAAATCGACAAACACTATGAAACAATGTCGTCGGTATCTTTTGATTATGTCTCCTCCGTGTCCCTCAATTAATCGTACGACCTTGAGGTAATCTCTCATTAAAACCCTAGTCACGTCCTAACCCTCTCCCTCTTCAACTCCAGACTACATCTAGTTGATAGTGACAAAGGTTGAAAAGGGGTAGATAAACGGTACTTCACTACCCTGGTTAACGGTACTAGAAGCAAAAGACTTACAACTCGAAATTCGGTTGACAAAGTGAGAAAAGAAAGTGAAAGTAGTTCTCTGAGAAATCAAGAAGTGTAAGACGGTATTCCAAGTACAGTAGACGCATAGACTCCAACAACTATGAAGAGGACCGTTAGAACTAAGGTCGAACACGAAGTAGGTCGGGTCGTAAAATGTACTACATGAGACGTATACTCAGTTGACTCGTCCCATTGTATATGTCGGAACTACATGAGGAAGGCGTTAAACCTTGGTCAGACAAAAAGGTACGGGTCTAGATTGACAACGAAGAACTGGGTGTATGTCCAAAGAGTCTTCTGTCGATTCTATCAGACCATAGGGTAGAGAAATGCTCAAAAGGTGTCAAACAATACTATGTAGGTCAATTTATTAAATCCCATCAATTACTTTGTCTCCATATACGAAAAAACTTTAAGAGAACTAAAGAGACACTGGGTCACGTACAACCTTTAAACTAGACACCTAGGAGATAGAAAAGATTTGGGTCGAACTTGTAGACTTTCGAGAGTCAAGTGTATTAAGAGGTTCGATCCGAACCTCCTAAAACTCGTATTGGAATGATCGTACCCTCTTCTCACGTTAACAGGTCACCGAACTTGTAAGAAATCATGACGAAAAGAATCCTGAGCCCTACTCCTAACTGGAAACGATCAGGACACCAGTGACGACTCAAAAAGCTAAAACTTACGACGTATATAACTCACGTCGTGAAATTATCTTAGTAAAAAAAAATTCCTAAAAATTTATCGAGACGACCTTAAGGTAATGGTGGTGATCGAAATAACCGTCGTCACGAAGGATTCTGGGTAAAATGAAGTGTGAGGTCAAACAGACCGAGACTCACTCTTTGATGTGGTAGTACTAATAGACCCAGTAATTGTAGAAAAATAAATAAATAAATAAACATGTCAAGACACAAAAGAAGGGTAGAGAAGAACTAGGGAAGACGAAGATAATCCAGAAATGACAAAGATAGGAAATAACACGGGTAAAAACCTACTTTATAAGGAAACTATAAAGGTTAAAAGAACTTTTCTAGACAGAATAGGAAAGACATCAATAGAAGACAAAGAAACCTAACAAGTGACTTCTTCCGTAAGAACAGAGGGGAACGAGAAAGGACCTTAAACGTAAATCAACCTCCATGGAAAGGAAAAGAAGAAACTAAAAACGAAGAGAAGAAAGGAGTCGATAGACAGTTTGGAGGAATCTACTGGTGAAACGGAAGAACGAAAAGAAAAAGAAACCCTACCAAAACAAACGACGGAGGACATGTTATAATACCTGGTGACAGGTATCAACAAGTCCACGAAAAAAAAAGTGATCCAGATTAGGAACCTGAGATAAATGGTGGAGGTAAGATATAAGTATCCCCTCAACAAAATTCAATATAGACTGCACGGATCACCAAAAGGGACGAAAGAAATCGAATTCGAACTTGACAAAACACATCTCGACTACTAGACTCGGTGTCAGTCGAGGTCCAGAACAAAAACGACAGACTTCGACTTCGAGATTATGAAACCACTGGACTACACTTGTTGACTACGGAATCTTTTCTTGGACAACAACCCTATGTAACTCCTGTTTTCCTCTTATCCCACCGTCTACTACTCTACCAACCTACCGTAGTGTCTAAGTCACCTGTACCTGAACCCGTTTGAGACCTTCTACCACTCCCTGTCCCTCCGGACCAAACGATGTCAGCACGTGAACGTATCTCGGTCTGTGTTGAATCACTGACTTCTCTGTTGTTGTTTCCGACAAACTCACTATGTAATATCTTAGGTGATGTCACTTATAACATTAATCATGAATACATATCTCCTTTGAAGAAACACGGGACCTTGTATATTAAGGTCTTACCTTTTCGTGGTATTACTTTATGGAGTAATCGGCGTGAATCAAGTCCTTGTAGACAGATGTTGGACTCCACTGAATCGGATTTTAAGTTTTCTTTTATCTTTTCAATTTTACATCCAAATTGAGACAGTTTACTTTATAGGTGACTCAAGAAAGAAAACTTCAAACAGACATAATAATTTAGATTCCTTCTTGAATCAAGGGATAGATTTTATACATCAGTAGGTACACTGACTTCTATTTAGTAAAATACTTCCTTGAGTTACAATTTACGGTAATATCAATTGGGGTATCCATAAAGTAAAAAATTTATGCTCCACCTACAGTTACAATTGTGGAGTTTGTCTTGCACGACGTCCTTTGGGTCGATTCTCTTCAAGTCAACATTTAGACTCAGATACTTGTAGGAGAATCTCTATAAATATGAAATACTGTACATAGACCCAAGTCTTCCTCAGACAGAATGTTATCTATAAACTTTAACTAAACACTAATACGTTCTCAACTACAGTGACCTCAACCATTCTAGCTGGTACCCCACACACATCTCTAACTTTTCTCTCTCCCTCTCTCTTTATTTAGTACCGATTTTTGATCTTTTACACCTCTTTGTTGGAGCTCGATCAGTCTCTAGTTTAGTCTTTAGTTCCCTCTTTTGTCCCTTAGACACAAATTTCTTTATTCTCTTTTTTTTTAGTTCTTCAACTGACACCAAATGTTATAGTTTAACAGATACGAAAATATTTCGGTTTATTTAGTTCATGATTACTTCGTAATAACTGAAACAATTAGTCTAGTAATCACTGTTAACCACCAAAGTCAATGTGTGTTACTATCCTTGTTTTAGTTAAATAATATATAACTCTATTTTTTAACTTCATTATATTCATCTTTATTCTATAAAAAAGAAGTTTCTCTTTTCTCCATTCCCTAAGTTCAAATCAATTATCGAATAAGTATAAAGTTTAAATTATATGTTTATACATATTCTCCAAAGTTTTTGACGAAACTCTCTAATATCAATAATTTTAAATTCACTCTATGGATAACACTTTACTTGTTTTAATTAAACTTGTTAACGTAGTCCATGTAGAATAAAAAACTATACAATTTCATTGACGGTTAGTAATTTAATTGACTATTAAGTCAATATCTCTTAATATTTCAGTATTTCCTTCGTCGAAAATTTAGTTTCAGACCTTGTATCCCTTTGAAAATGACATTTTTGTAAACGAATGTTCGTCCGTATACATCAAAGGAATACTACACACCATTCGAGTCCCTTGAGAGTATAAAGACAACAAAATCCATTAGATTTAAAGGAATATTTTGTTTCAAAGTGAGTTCCGTAGTTCCGTTATGACGTCTCATCATAAGTACTATGTCTTCGATGTATTGTTCTTAGGAGACTTATTGACGAACTAGTGACTAGTAGGTCCTTAGTGAATGTTCCGAGAAGACGACTTATATACTCGATATTATAAATGAGGTTATGAAACCGGTGGACTACACTTCTTGACTGAGTAATCTTTTCTGGGACTACGACCCTTTTTAACTTCCGTCTTCCTCTTCCCCTGGTGTCTCCTACTCTACCAACCTACCGTAGTGGTTGTGTTACCTGTAGTCAAACTAGTTCGAGGCCCTATACCACTTCCTGTCCCTTCTGACCGCACGACGTTAGGTACCCCAACGTTTCTCAGTCTGTGCTGACTCGATGACTTGTTGCTGTTTATAAATGATAAAAAAAAAAAGTACCTTTGGTTCCTTTCATATATCTCAGGATGTCGGGTACCCCAACGTTTCTGAGTCTCTACTGACTCGCACACACGTACGTGTTCTCACTTTATAGAAACACACAAGTTCTCTCTAAACATACACACCTCCGTTAACAGTCCACATAGGTAGGACTGGGTCGGTCGAAGGTTGAACCCGACACTCTTGTCTTCCTCGATCAGGGTATTTAAGATATTATGAAGATTAAGATATTAAGATATTATGAAGATTCAAGAATCTTTGGATTCCAGAACGGAGGAATGGAGAGTGAGTTTTAACCCGACTTTGCGTTTTCACTTTTACAAGTTGAATGAAGGGAACGATTCTCAGACGGTCAATGTCACCTTGGAACCAGTTTTCGAGCGCTGACCCTATAGAACTCAAAGTCTCTGGTGAACTGTCCAACTTTGTCTACAAATTCTGTACGATAGGGTTTTATACCCTGGACTTTTATAAATTATAAAATTGGACTTTATTAAACTCTTTTAGTCTCTTCGTTCGTCCAGTGAGACTGGGAGCGAGGGGTGGGGGGTCTAGGGAAGTGGTATGATTGGAAAGAGGTGACTTGTTCAGTTTTGTATAAGTTTACTCTCTAGGGATATGGGATTCTTTCGTTCGTAGGACTGGAGGTTTCTTTTTCCCCGTGGTTCTTCTTAGGATTGATTGTCCTGAACGATTCAAAGGGACAAGTGACGTGAAATCGGACCGTTCGATGTCAGGTGCCCCAACGTTTCTCAACCTGTGTTAACTCGTATACGTGTGTGTGACGTGAATGCAGTATGGGAAATTGGATAGTATAAGGAGATACTGAGAGGTGAGAAGTTTGTCGTATTTTTACGTGTACAGATTGTCAAAGAAACCCAGAAATAAAGGAATACTTCAGAGGACACAGTGTATTATACAATTCATTTATACAAACAAAAGGATAATTGACAGTCAAATCAAAATACTGGGTTGGTCCCTGTGGTTTGGAAGTCTTAGAGACTCTACACGGAAAGAATGGACTACGAATATTCGAAAACGACATATACGTCTTTATTCCATAGTGGAGTCTCTATGATGTCTAAACCAAGGGCTGTCGTCTTGTTTAAAAAAACCAAAGGGATGAGGTCATGAGAATGGACCTTTTAGGGTACCTGTCTCCTCGGACCACCCGACGTCAGGTACGCCAGTGATTCTCAGTCTGTGCTGACTTGTTGAAGTGAAAGTGAAAAGTGAAAGTACGTAACCTCTTCCTTTACCTTTGGGTGAGGTAACAAGAACGGACCCCTTAGGGTCCCTATCCCCTCGGACCTCCCGACGGTAGACATCCCATTGTGTCTCAGCCTGTGTTGACTTCGCTGAATCGTCGTCGTTGTTACGAATATTTTCAAGATAAACGTGAGATAATATATACAATTTACAAGTTATCGAAATACAGATTTTTAATGTAATAAAATTTTTCAGACATAACGATTTTTTACATTGGTAGTATAAGTCATAGTACTCCTAAGTAACAGTATTTGAAAAACGACCACCTCTTTGAACGGGACTACAGCTACCGACAATTGAGTAGTCAGACCACTAACGATTCCGAACCCTGTTGACACCTTTAAAGAATTTTATTCCATCGATCACTTCAAAGGGTATAACTAACTACGACGGAAAGTACCTACTAAAGAGATGTCGTAATCTACGATGAATCATCGGAAATGGGTCTCATCTTAAAGAAGGTTTAAATTCAGTCAGAAGAATATGGACGAAAGAGTTGGTTCAAAGATATTAACATATTTAAGAAATAAGAGTAAAGTTGTCAAAAGTGTTTTAGAAGTGGTCCTTATCAAATGTAGAATCCTTTTCTCACAGTAACGAGTAAGTATTTTTCGTTGAAGAGTACACAATTTTAAAACAGTACTCTAACATTGTTAAATCAGTGTAGAAGTCCGAAGTAAAGATTAAGATCAAGAGAACGATAAAGATGATATAGACGACAATGAAGAGGTGACTTCACAACTTGGGGAGTTTAGGTAGGGACTCTCGACCTATTTGAAGAAAGTTTACGGATAATTACAACTATAAAATTGGAGAAGGATACTTAGTGTTTACAAGAATTACCGTAGATCTTACCATTTAGGAAAGGTCTACCAAAGATTGAATGAAACAAGTTTAGGTAGTCTCATTAATGGATACCTTCGATATCTGAATACTTTACTTAAAAAAAAATTTATTATTCCGAACTTTCATTTTTAATGAGGAACCAGGTGTTCGACGTCTAACCTACTACACAATCGTCGGTACTATTATAATTGAACAACAAGTAGAGGCAGTCAAGAGAACTCACTGGTCCATATAACAGTTACTCATCATTATGAAATACCCGTAGGGTCCACCTCGTCACCATTTTTAGTCAAACTAGGGACCTAGTCCTTCTAGAAGACCTCATCCTTTACCGTTGGCTGAGATTATAGTAACGGACCTTTTAGGGTACCTGTCTCCTCAGACCGTCCGATGTCAATTACCCTGGTGTTTCTCAACTAATGCTGACTCGTGTGTAAGTCATTAAGAAATATACAGAAATATCTCCATATCAACTGAAATTTATATTATAATTAAGGTCCACATGTTGTATCACTAAACTATAAAAGTTTTTAACCCTTCATTATAAAAAATTTACTTAGAAAAGAGGCTCGTGATATAGAGTTGTCTTCTATCTAAATCTAAGTATGAATATTGTATACAAATATTTAAATTTAAAGAAAATTATAAACTAAAAATGACCCATATTGTATAATGTAAGTAAACACCGTTGACAATAATTGAAATACCAGATGTATAATCTTAAAACATTTTGATCCCCATTTTCTTAATAATATAGAGTGATCGTTTTTATATCGATTTAAATAACTAAATGAGTCGTGAAGTTTATCCATTTTGTCTTGGTACTGTCGACAAATTTAGTTTTGTTAGAAGGTTAGTCTTCAAAGATATGTAATGAACTTATATAAAAGTCCTAAATCGAACTCAATATATATTCTTATCCTTCTCTTTTCCTTGTCCTATCTCAGACTACTTTACAGGAATGTATCTTTCATATATAAGATTTCAATGAAGTCTAATTTTATCACACAATTCATCGTCCTTCAACCTAAATCTCATTGTATTTCATTTAGGAGTAGAAGAGATGGTGACGTCTGACCTTAGTAACGTTTTTGATCTAATTCGGTTCACTCTTTTCACTTACCTTTTTGACTAATAAGTTTTACGGACAATAAGTTCTTTTCGTTTGTAGTAAATCGTTAAAAAATTTTTTATTATTGGAAAAAACTGAGTCAGTTCAGTGATATAAGAAACTCAGGTCTCATATATATTCATGTTATACACTTAGGTATCTTTTCTATTAGTCTATTTACGATCCTTGACAATTGGGTCTACCAACTTTTCGGTAATCTATTTTATTGGACTTTCAAAATGTATGAACCCTCGACACCCGGGTGTGTGTACATGTGTGTATCTTTGAGAATCTGTGTTTACTCCTAAAGTTTCGTTGTAACTTTAAACGAATACTTAGAGATCAAAAGACTTATTTACTAATCTACAGAGAACTTACACATGACTACTTTTTATAATCGTAAGTTCAAGTTTTCATCCTTTGTACAAACTTTGTCGAATACACATTGTGCTCTTGTAAAAACTACTGTCATCACAACTAATTATACGATTTTTGACACCTGTCTCGAAGGATTGTAACATGTTATCCGTCACTGGTTTCGGTAGGGTTTCTTTTTCTTTACGTTCTTCCGTAATGTTTAACAACTCTTCTCCTCGTTTCCCTTTCCTTTTCCTTTCTTTATGGGTTGACTTACGTCTCAATGTCTCTTGTCGTTCCTCTCTATTCTTTCGGAAGAATTCACTTGTTACGTTTATCTCCTTTTGTTATCATACCCTTTTTGATCTCTAGTGAAGTTCTTTTCATCTCTACGGTTCCCTTGTAAAGTACGTTTCTCCATGTATTATTTCTATCCTTACCGTGCCTGGATTGTCTTCGTCTTCTCTGATTCTCCATCGTTCTTATGTGTCTTCTTGATATGGTCTTTTTTCAGAATTACTACCCTATTGGTACTACCATACCAATGAACGGATCTCTGTCTGTAGGACCTGACACTTCAGTTCACCCGGAATCCTTTATTTTGATACTCGTTTCGATCACCTCCACTACCTTAAAGTCGACTCGATAAAGCTTAGGATTTTATACTACAACACTTTGACGAGTGGGGTATACGGCTGTTTGAACCTTTTGAGTCGTCACCGGTGTCCTGTCCTTTACTAGTAAAAAGTAATATTAGGGTTTCTTCCCGTTACGCTTTCTTATAATTTTAAATCTTACCAGGATATCATAGGATCAAAATTAGTTCATAGTTAATCGGTCAGTTCTTAAAATCCCTACCTATATTATTTTGGTTTTGTCTTTGTTTTTAGTCTTCTAGACCCACCCTTGTTCCTAACTCTTTTAATATTACATTATGTTTAAACATTACTCATTTTGATTCAACCCAGTATTCTTGTTTATAGAATAATAAAAATTCTAAAAACAAGGTTTAACGGAGTTATAGTTTTTCTTACTTACTGATGAGTTTTTTCATAGTTCTTAATGTCTTTAATTTAACCAATTCCAACCGAAGTCGTCATGTACTTGGTTCTTGAAGGTCTACAGGTTCAACCTAAATCTTTTCCGTCTCCTTGGTTTCTAATTTAACGGTTGTTGACGACCTAGTAGTTTTTTCGTTCTCTCAATGTCTTTTTGTAGACGGAATAACTGATGTAGTTTCGAAAACTGACGCACCTAGTGTCGTTTGACCTTTTAAGAATTTCTGTATCCCTATACTCTACTGGACTGGACGGAGGGTACTTTAGACATACGTCCATTTCTTCGTTATCAATCTTGACCTGTACATTTTGTCTGATGAAAGTTTAACCCTTTCCTCATGCAGTTCCGACATACAACAATGGGACGAGTAAACTGAATATACGTCCCATGTAGTACTTTTTACGGTCCGACCTTCTTCGTGTTCGACCTTAGTTCTAACGGTCTTCATAGTTGTTAGAGTCTACACGTCTAGTGTACTGGCAATACCGTTTTTAACTTCTTCTTGATTTCTCGGAGAACTACTTTCACTTTCTCCTCTCACCTTTTCAAACGAATTTCGAGTTGTAAGTCTTTTGATTCTAGTACCGTAGACCAGGGTAGTGAAGTACTGTTTATCTACCCCTTTGTTACCTTTGTCGCTCACTGAAATAAAACCCCCCGAGGTTTTAGTAACGTCTAACACTGACGTCAGTGCCTTAATTTTCTTCGAACGAGAGAATCTTTTAATAGTCTGATATTCTCTTTGCACAATCGAACAGGTTGTTCCTAAAGTCACATCTAAAAGAGAAATAGTTTACTTCAATTTCGTTGTTCAATTTTAAACTTACCTTCTCGGACGGTAACAACAAGGTGTAGACCATAACGACAAATGTAAGGAAATAACTCGGATGCAGAAACATTCGAAAAACCGTCCATACACAACTTGTGAAGTCAAAGTACCAGTTCTTTCCTAGTCTCCGGTACCTATGACTGTCGACTAAACAGACAAAAGAAGACGAAAAAGGTACTGAGATAGATGACGGAGTAGAACTAAATGTTCGTTTCGGATCTTTCAGATGTTTTTTATTCACAAAACATCAAATAGATCCTTATTATGTCTTTTATAACGACAATAAAAACCACTTCTTTTAGTTAAAACATATCAAATAAAGTTGGATTTATTTTACACTTAAAACACATTTTTTTTTTTTTTTTCTTTTCAATACTGTTTGGATCTGTCTGTCGTATAATTTTTTGTCTGTCTTATGAAACGGTTGTTTCTAGGATCAGTATCCATACCAAAAAGGTCATCAGTACATACCTACACTCTCAACCTGATGTTTCACCCGACTCACGTCTTACTACGAAAACTTCACACCACAACCTCTTCTGAGAACTCTCAGGGAACCTGACGTCCCTCTAGGTCGGTCAGGTAGGATTTCCTTTCGTCAGGATTTATAAGTAACCTTCCTGAATACGACTTCGACTTTGAGGTTTTGAATCAGTGAAATACACTTCTTGGGTAAGTAACCTTTTATGGGACTACGACCCTTTCTGACTTCCGTCCTCCTCTTCCTTTGTTGTCTCCTACTCTATCAACCTACCGTAGTGGCTGTGCTACTTGTACTCAAACGTATTGGAGGCACCCAACCGCTACCTGTCCCTCCGGACCTCACGATATCAGGTACCCCACCGTCTCTCAGTCTGTACTGACTCGTTCGACTTGATTTCCTACCTAGATCTGTCATAGGATGATTCACTTTATTCTGTCTCTTTCTGTCTACGGGACACTATAGTGAATTTACACATTAGATTTCTTTTTCTATGTTTACTTGAATAAATGTTTTGTCTTTCTCTGAGTATTTGAAGTTTTTGTTTAAATACTAATAGGTTCCCTTTTTAACCCCCCCTATATAATCGTCAAACCCTAATTGTAAATATGTGATGACATATATTTTATGTATCGGTTTATCCTGGATGAACACATATCGTGTCCCTTGAGATCCGTTATAGGAAATGATTGGATATACCCTTTTATTAGACTTTTTCTTACCTATACACACACACATACAATCATCGAATCAGTACAGACTGAGAAACCATAAAGTACCTTATGTCATGTAGTCCGAAGTGACAGGTATCTTAAGAGGTCCGTTCTATGAGTTTACCCATCGGTAAGGGAAGAAATTCCCTAAAAGGACTGGGACCCTAGTTTGGACCCAGATGAAGTAAAGTCTGTCTAAGAAATAACAGACTCGGTGGTAAATCGTGTCCATTAAGGTCAGACATAAGAAATAATCGGATATATTTTCTTAGACTTTTTGTTACCTATGTAAAGATACTTATGGATTTAGTGAAACGACATGTGAACTTCAATTGTGTTGTAATATTTAGTTGATGTGAGATTAAATTTTATTTTTAATTTAATTCAAAATTTTTTATCTTTACACCAGTCGACTTTCATACTTTATTCGTTAGAGAATAAGAGATTACTTTTTGATTTTTACATATATAAGACATTTATTGTAATATATATACTTGTATATATACATATATATATATATACGAAAGTTTTATATGTGTACACGTCTATACATAGATCATAAACTGACTAACCTAATCAAAAACCTTCTACAAAGGACAAATACGTCGTAGGTGAATTCTTCTCATGGTACGTGTTATTGTCCTTATAGACGTGTTCTCTTTTCTTTCTCCCTTCTCTCTTTTCATAAAGTTTCTTACTACTACAAAGGTTTTTACAGATATAGTTTTAGGACGAATTTTGACGGGAACTTAAAATGAAAATATCCTTCTGATATTTGTAATAAGTTTCTTCGATGACTCAAAATGAATATGACATCTAGATTCAAATCCCTTTTAAGAGATTTCACACATTAGATTCAAAGTCATTGGACAGGTCAATTTCTACTAATATATATAAAATTAAGTTATTCGTAAATGAGGGGGGAGATTTATGATGGTTCATATGTTATCTTTTATAGGATCCACATTTATATATATATATATATATATGTATGTATGTATATATAATATATCGATACTCAACAGTATATGTTAAGGTATAAAAGTAGAGATATCGGTTTCAATTAACAAAATAGGTAAAATGTGTAACCTTATTTAAAGTAACCTTTCTTATACATCTTTTCACTCTGTTTTAGATTTGACTGTAAAACAAAGGTTTCGGTCACAAAAGAAAAAAACGGATTCATTAATAAGGAAGTTTAGTCGTCGAAGTAAGGAGACAAGATAAAAGAAGAAGTGTTAGAAACTATTATAAAAATTTGGTAAAGGTTATCTCTTCATTAGAAGGGATGTAAAAACTGTCAAATAATATATGTTCATCGGATATTAATTTAATGATTATTATATTATATGTCAAAACTTCTTTTACTTTTAACTGTTTCACTCAATTTTTACATAGGGAAACACATTAATATATATATATTTTAGAGACCCTCGACATTTTTAATTCTTTTTTAAAAGTAGAAAAATTCCATCTCACGGATTTTTTCATGTCACAGATTTCTTACTACGTATATTCACATCTATTTGACACTGTACGATAATTTCTAGGGAAGTCATTAATTAGTGAAAATGGTCTACCATAAGGTAGACTGACAGCAGTTATTACTCGTGAAAACCACCGTAACTTCTACCGTCTGGACAAAATAATAGTACCGGATAAACCTGTAAACGGTTTTTCTCATTTTCTTTGTTCTGTCGTAGAACATTTGTATTAGTGTTATCAGAAGGTATAAAAGATAAAGTTCAGAATTTCACTTTAAAAAGGGTACACCTTGACCTGTTTTCTCTTTACGTGTGTCTAAACGCCTTAAATTTAATGAATAATATTGTTTAAGTGTTTAGATTAAGGGATAAGTTCTTAAGTGAACGTAGAATTAACCTTATTCCTATAAAAGGGTTCTTTCTTAATATTTCAGTATGTAGTAATCCTTACATTCACGTGTAGTCTCATAGTTTTTAATTAAATATTAATTTATACAATTACAAAAGTCATTACATAAGATGAAAAGATGGAATTCGAAAAAAGAAAATTTAAGAAAAGTACTTCTGGTAACTCTTATTTCTTAACGATTATTTTATAGGAATACGACAAAAATTTTATTTCTAAATAAAAAGAATATAGTGGAAAAGGTCATAGTCTAGGATAATCCTCTTTTTATTTTCTGTAAAAGTAGTAATAGGTAATTTCACGACATCAACATCTCTTTATTTATTGTTGTCTTCTTATGTCTATCTTTCCGTTGATTGTCATTTTGTGTCGTACCTTAAAGGGAAATATAAAAATTACCGGACGTCAAACGATGGAGGTTTTTACGACGAAACTGAATATTAACTCCGGTACTGATACATTTCGACCCTTTTATAATTTAAGAAAATAAAAATTAATTGGTTATTAGATTTATTGAACTTACAACCAGAACTTATAAAATAAAAAGGGATTTGAAGAATCATCCATTTCGTTTTGGGGAACAATTTGAAAGGAGATGAATTCTTCATTTCAATTATAAATTGTTCCTTGTTATGAGAATCCATCGAAGTCTTACTGTATTAAATTGAAGGACAAGTTAAACATTTCACGATATTGATAAAAAGTCCTCGTCTCAGTCTCTTACCTCATTTTTAAAACTTACCGACATCCTTTCCATCTAAAATATACATTTCTTTAGTTTCGCTAATCATCTTTAATAAGTATGGGTTTTTAAACTTCAACCTATATTAGAGTCTCGTTGACTCTTTGGTCTTGGAACTATAGAACTCGTCTCCTCATTCTTTTCGAGTTGATTCATAAAACTTGTTACATATAAGTTTAAGTGACTCAGTAAACAGATGGAAATATGGTATCTTGTCGAGTTTCCATTTCCTTAAAAAAATTACCTTTATTGACCCAAATGTATAAATTTTTTTTAATAATCAAATGAAAACAAAAAGTAGGAAAACATATATGACTAAAGATAAAATAGACTCTATAGGTAGATGAAGTCCTTTCTAGTCTGAACCCTCTTGTTTTTACGTTTCTCTTCTTGTACCACTAGAACTTAAAGTTCACTATAATCTTAAAAAAAAGTCCAAGAAAATACGAGAGTAATTATATAGTTCTTGATTCGGACCGTACGAAGTATCACTAAAATATTACTTTAAATCTTATTTCTATTTTGTTCTATACTATTTTCCCTTAAAGGAAGAGACGTCTTTATTCTTTCCGGGTGGGGTTGTCCTTGGTCCCCTTTTGTCTTTTCTTGACTATCGAACCTAATCAGTTTCTGTTCCAGGAGTGCACGGGAGAAGTAGTCACTTACTGAGTACAAGATTTCGGACTTTGAACTTTTCACTCTTTGAACCTATTCTTCGGAGATTTATGTATACCTCTACTACATTCATAAATCAGGATTTTCAGACGACTTTTAATAAAGTCACGGAGAAATGAGTCAAGAAAGTTCCTATCATGGACGTTACATACGGAATCCTGAAATCGTAAACTAAGAGAAAGTATTGGACCAACTCTTTCCGACTTAGGACTTCTTGGATAAATAACCCAACCGGACTTTCAAGTAGACTTTAAAAGGAAATTATAAATGACTTTTTTGTTGGTTTTTTATTAACCGGGTAGGGTAATAAATAAATAAATGAATAACCAGTTGTGCACGTTGGACCATCTTTCTCTATCCTATGTCAATCATGTCCCTTCGTTCGTCTCCGATTCAGATTAAAGGATGCAGGGTAAATGCCGTCTTTTTTATGACTCAAAGGAGTCAAGTCCCTCTCTTTACGTGATTTCCTGATTAACATAGTCTTTTCCGAGTATACTGTACTACTAATTATTTTTATCGAAATATTTTCTCTCTCCTTTTTATTTTGAAACCAAAAGTCAGCCTTATTAATTTATATTTTCTAAACATTAACGTTGTTAAGGAATTCTCATAGTCAATGTAATGTGCACATCAAATATATTATATTTAATATATCAAATAGTATCAATAAAGAGTCTAGATAAAGTCTGACTCAAAAATTCACCAATTCCAACTAACAAGACACAATAATCTTATTCTTTTTGGATTTTTATTTGACTGTGTACTGGGCAGTTAGGGTTAGGTCCCGTATATGGACCTCTTTTGGTAAAAAGTGGAGTTACAAAGTCATAATCAAGTCAGTCAGCACAGACTGAGAAACTCTTGAGTGTTTGGCGTCGTACGGTCCGGAGGGACAGGTAGTGGTTGAGGGTCTCAAATGGATTTGAGTACAGGTAACTCTGCCACGACGGTAGGTTGGTAGAGTAGGAGACAACAGGGGAAGAGGAGGACGGGAGTTAGAAAGGGTCGGAGTCCCAGAAAAGTTTACTCAGTCGAGAAGCGTAGTACACCGGTTTCATAACCTCAAGGTCGAAGTTGTAGTCTGCAAGGTTACTTATGGGTCCTGACTAGAGGAAATCTTACCTGACCAACCTAGAGGAGCATCAGGTTCCCTAAGAGTTCACAGAAGAGGTTGTGGTCTCAAGTTTTCGTAGTTAAGAAGTCGTGAGTCGAAAGAAGTGTCAGGTTGAGAGTATAGGTATGAACTGCTGACCTTTTTGGTATTGGAACTGATCTGTCTGGAAACATCCGTTATTTTTTTCTCGTTTTATTACGGTTAACGACGTTGTACCTACCTGGATCTGTGACAGTATGACTCACTTCAGTCTGTGTCTTTCTGTTTACAGTATACTATAGTGAATATACACCTTAGATTTTTCGTTTAGATTTTTAGATTTTTGTCTTCATCTCAGTGTCTACATCTTTTGTTTTGATACCAATGGTCCCTTATTCCACGACACGAATCAGTGAGTCGGTACAGGCTTAGAAACACTGGGGTACCTGACATCGGGTGGTCTGTGGAGACAGATACCCCTAAGAGGTTCGCTCGTATGACCTCACCCAACGGTACGGGAGGAGGTCCCCTAGAAAGTTCGGGTCCCCAGTTTGGGTCCAGAGGACATAAGATCCGTCTAAGGAATGGTTGACTTGATGGTCCCTTCGAGTCCCTTACCCCTCCCCCTAATATTTAACTCTCTGTCCATAACTGTATATATGTCATGATATATATTTTATCTATTCATTGTTCTTGGACGACATATCATGTTCCTTGAGATACACCCTTTTATTAGATTTTTTTTTTATTTCAGATGTATACTAAGCGAAACGACATATGGACTTTGATTGTGTTGTAACATTTAAAGATAACTAAGTCTTAGTCACCTGGTACAAAGAGGTTACTGAATAAGACACTCTTTAGGGTATATTTTATATATTTATTACTTTGTCTTTCTTATGAAATCTTCTATAATTTTTACAAATTTTTTCAATTAAAACTACCTATACAGAGAGTGGTAAAAATAATACTAATATATTTTTACGTAGAAAAGAATGAAGGACTATTCTAAGACTAAATTCCTGTCTATATAATAAGACAAGTGAACTAGTATTAACTTTGTTTGTATCTTAATATTTTTGCCTCCATACATTTACATTTTATCCTTCTTTTCAACGGAAGGTGTACACTTTTTAAAACCTTTTGTCCCTTTCAGTTGAATGTTAAGGGCTCACTTACTGTATTTCAATACCCCTTAGTTATTTTGTCCAGGTAACCATCTTCAGTCAGTCGTGGAGATGAAACATGTACACTCCGACCCTCTTCCAACGTCAAAACAACCACTGTCACGTACGTCGCGAAGATGAGGCCAACGTATGTTGGAGGTTTTCGTCAAGACAGCTCACCTGGGTCCTATTTCATCGGGACCCTCATCTACCCGAACTCCGTCGAGAAAAAGTGCAATTCTCGAGTCTTTCATCTGAGTTACTACAAAATTCAGTGTAACTATTTTAAAACACGTTGTTAAAAAAAAAAAAAAAAAAACCAGACGGGACGACGATGACGACGATTCAGTGAAGTCAGCACAGGCCGAGACACTCTGGGGTATCTGTCGTCGGGTGCTCCGAGGGACAGGGACCCTAAGAGGTCCGCTCTTGTGACCTCACCCAACGGTAAAGGAAGAGGTTACGTACTTTCACTTTTCGTTTTCACTTCTGCGAGGCAACATAGGTTGAGAATCGCTGGCTGGGGTACCTGACGTCGGATGGTCCGAGGAGGTTGGTACACTAGAAGGTCCGTTCTCGTGACCTCACCCAACGCTAACAGACGGGACTACATTTAGTCCTTCTTTGTGGGGATCAAAAGTTAACTTTCTTCTTCCTTTCCTTTCCTTCCCTTTCTTTCCCTCCCCTTTCTTTCCCTCCCCTTCCTTTCCCTTCCTGTGACAGAACGAGTTTAATTTTCTTCTTTTCTTGTGACGTAAATCCAGAAGGAATATACTAGCGTTTCTCAGGCTGTACTGACTCGATGACTTGACTTGACTTGACATATTAGGAAATGAAATAACCTAAGACGGTAAAGGACTCAATTGCAGTTGTCTGACAATCTGTAACCGTTTCCTATCGTCGGATTGGACACGAGGAAGAAGTCTTATAGTAGATTATAGACGAAATAGTATGAGAGAAATGAAGGATTGGAAACCTTTTCTTTAAGTAGTATTCAGAACTTATGTTAGTCACTTATTTACCGGTCTTCAACAAAATTCGTAGCCTGAAGGACAAACCGATCTGGAAAAGTTTGGTTTAGTTCCTTTCTTTCCTGGACCAAAAAGTGAGATTTTTTTTCCATTCGATAAACGTAAAACATTCTGACACTGTGTCAACGACCCAGAAATCGGTAAAGTTCTGGGACGCATAAGTTATGGTCATAGTTGGTCAGTGGGGTAATAACACTGCTAGTTTAACGTCTTACCAAAAAGAGGTTCTGATATTCAATCAATAATGAGGGAAAGTCTTAGACCAAATTAAAAGAGACGGTAATTAACCTCTTTACAAATGTATAGTCTCTGTCTGTTCTATCAATGGCCCCAATGGTCCCACCTATACGGAAAGAAGTCTTAGTCATTAGTATTAATCTTGAAATTGGAGTAATCACTGAAGTGTCCCAATATAATTTTATGGGTAAAAGGGGGGTTTACGTTTACATATAAAAATTTAACTTTTGAATTTTTTTTGTATTAACTTTGACTTTATTACAATTTTGCAAATCGTGAAACAGACGACATAATACCGAGGGAATAAAAGAATAATCAAGATAACAATCATACTATTTATAAAATAAAGTAAAAACATACAAAAAAAAAAAAAAAAACGAGAGTCTAAGAAAAAAAAAAAAAACCTAAATCGTG
>SJYO01055780.1:2083105-2095358 GCA_006410555.1 Capra ibex
TCTCAATCCAATAAATAAACTGAAAAAAGAACAAAGAACTCCATACGGACATAACGATACTTGAAAGGAGAATCGTGACGAAAATATCACAGGGTGTCCAAAACCCAACAACACAAAAGTAAAAGTAATCAAAGATACGTATAAAACTAAAGAAAAAACTAAAGAAGACACTAAACAACCAATAAGTCTTCACACAACAAGTTGGAGGTATACAACCTTAAAAATTATCAAAAAGAGGACATTAAAAACATACAAAAGTTTTAAGTATAAATCATCTTTTTGGATATCTCTTTTAAGTCCACTCTGGTTGACAAGTGCATTAAACTGTGTCACAGTTATAATCCACTCAATTGCTTAATTTACTCATATAGGTAGTTTTATCCAGAGTTAACAGAACTTCTGGTTTCTTATTCAAAATAAATATGTTTTACTCTCATAAAAGTTTAGTTGAGAAGAATCTTAGTAGTTAACCATGTTTTATTCCATCCAAAACCTTAGTGAATCCAAATCAATTTTATTATGTTTTTTAACATTTTGTCCTTTTAATAAAGTAACACATTGAAAGTACACCTACTATACAAAACGAAATTCGACTGAACGGTTTATCTATTTTAACTATTTGACGAAATCCAACTCTTATTTTGAAGCACTAATAACCCGGTCTAAAATGTTTACGGACAATAGATATGTAAACCTCTTTCTAAACTCACAACTAAGAAGAGTAAAAGGGAAAAGAAAAGATGAAAAGTGGATAACGAAACTGAGACAATTTGTCTCTTCTGTAAAAAATTTTCTATTTTAAATTTTAAATCAAG
Organism: Capra ibex; assembly: GCA_006410555.1. Classification (NCBI taxonomy): domain Eukaryota; kingdom Metazoa; phylum Chordata; class Mammalia; order Artiodactyla; family Bovidae; genus Capra; species Capra ibex. Next base: position 2,083,921 of record SJYO01055780.1, read on the forward strand.
TACTGTATAGAAAAAATATTAATATATATTACATAGGTCGTTAAATGTACGGTAATATTTTAATCATGAGTTTTCAAAATGATTTGACAAACGATAAATGATTAGTTTCCTTGATTTAATATATAATTAACCCCAATAATTGTAAGAACAAAGAATTTACTTTTCAAAATTACATCAAAACTCACTAAATGTAAGTCTTTATTAAGTTCAGATAAAAGGATCTGTCCTGTAATTTTGTATGTTTCAAATGTACAGACAAAGTGGGAATCACCGATATTGTTATCGTCATGGAGGGGGTCTTATACTAAAATAGTTTAAAAGTAATACCTATCTCTCTCATATGTCTCCTATAATTCACCCTTCACCAAGTCAAAACTTTATTTCATTTACCATTCGAAACTTTATTTATTTATTTATATATACACATACACACACATACAGTCTCATTGTGTTAAAGATAAATACATATCTAAATAAATGAATAAATATATTACCCTAAGTGTGACTTTTTCAAAGTATCCAAACAGAACTAAAGACATCTACGGAGTCCTACTAGTCTCATATTAAAGTAGGAAATAAGTAAGGTAGTAGTAAAGGACTTCTACCATTGGTCCAATAAAATATTGTTTTATAGAAGAAATGAATGGGAGTTCTCGTCAATATTAATAAACAGAAAGTTGTACTTGTTATTTTTATTTATTTAAGGACCCTTGTTCTTTCATTCTTTCTATAGAAACGAAAGGTACCTCTTCAGTTCGATTCCTTGACTGGATTTAAGACGGTCTTCAGTCTTCGAACCAAGGAATTCCCGACCTTCGATCGTTCCCGACAGGATTGGTCAAAGATAAGGGAACATTTATATCGTAGTAGGGATTGATGTGGTGGTGGGGTCCAAGGTAGGTTCCCTGTCTAACTACCGGTGTCTATTACTTCAAGTGAGGTCTCGACAGGACTCTTATCGAAGTAGTTGTGGACACTCCCAATCAGAGTTCATTCAATATCTATGATTCGAAACTTTATAGTCATTTTCAATTACACAAATCGAGTCTTCTCTCCTTTAACTGAAAGGACGGAAGTCTTCCCGACCTGTTTCTTTCTTGTCCTAGTCCTTGATATTTCCTGACTCTTTATCCCCGGAGGAAGAGGACAGAACACTGAGTTCATTGAACCATTTTTATCTCTATCTCTATGTTTATGTATAACTGTATATGTATTTATATGTATATATCTACCAATTATCTATCTACACGACACGAATCAACCTCTTCCGTTACCGTGGGGTGAGGTCATGAGAACGGACCTTTTAGGGTACCCACCTCCTCGGACCATCCGACGTCAGATACGATTTCCAGCCTGTACTGACTTACTGAAGGGAAAGTGTAAAGTGAAAGTACGCAACCTCTTCCTTTACCGTTGGGTGAGGTCACAAGAACGGACCTCTTAGAGTCCCTACCCCCTCGGACCACCCGACGGTAGACACCCCACCGTGTCTCAGCCTGTGTTGACTTCGCTGAATCGTCGTCGTCGACACGAATCAACGAGTCAGTACAGACGGAGAAACGTTGGGGTACCTGATATCGGGTAGTCCGAAGAGACAGGTACCCTAAGAGGTCCGTTCTTATGACCTCACCTAAAGGTACGGGAGGAGGTCCCCTAGAAGGGTTGAGTCCCTAACTTGGGTCCAAAGGGTGTAACGGTCACCTAAGAAATGACGGACTCAGTGGTCCTATCGGGTCTATCTGTATGTAAAATCCTTTCTTCAATGATATTTATTCCTTGTCTATTAACCCTTAAAGGGGACCACCTCCTTTACCGTTAGGTGAGGACACGAGAACGGACCCTATATGTTACGGTATCCTCGGACCGCCGTACATCAGGTACCCCAACGTTTCTCAACCTGCACTGACTCGTTGTCGTACGTATATATGTGTCACCTGGTTTATTGTTGTAGTTCACCCAAATAAAGGTTAGTACCCATGATCCAAGGTTCGACATGGATTAAACGAATTCCACATTTGTTGGTGGTTACACTTCACAATATGTTTCAAGGATGAGTAATGAGTAAAGACCTCTTTATATAAGATAATCGAACGAGTCTTACAGTATGGTTTATGGTGTCTGACCCAAAAGGTTTAACAACAACAATAAGTCAATGGTCCAGTCCAGACTGAGAATCGTTGGGGCACGGGACATCGTGTGGTCCGAGGAAACAGAAAGTGATAGAGGACCTTAAACAAGTTTCATTACACACTATCTATCGTAGTGACTGATTTACCTGTACTTAAACTCTTCTGAGACCCTCTATCACTTCCTACCCCTCAGAATGTACGACGTCAGGTACCCCAGTGTTTCTCAGTCCTTACTGAATCTCTGACTTCTTGTTGTTGTTTAAATACTACAGACTAAAGTATTTACTCTTTTTGTAACAAAGTCAATAATGGAAATGGTTATGTCGGTAAATTGTCGGTAGTTGTACCTTATAATTCAGACCGATGACACCTCTTATCAGTCACTACGATAGATTTGTAGAGTAAGAGACGGCGAGAGAAGAGGAAAACGGAAGCCAGAAAGGTTCGTAGTCAGAAAAGGTTACTCAACTGAGAAGCGTAGTCCACCAGTTTCATAACCTCGAAGTCGAAGTCGTTGTCAGGAAGGTTTCTTATAAGTCCCAACTAATGTAAACCCTAACTGACTAAACTAGAAGAACGTCAGGTTCCCTGAGACTTCTCAGAAGGGGTTGTGATGTCAAGTTTTCGTAGTTAAGAAGTCACGAGTCGAAAGAAGAAATATCAGGTTGAGAGAGTAGGTATGAACTGATGACCTTTTTAGTATCGAAACTGAGAGGTCTGGAAACAGTAATTTCTCTACAGAAACAAAAACTTATACGACAACTCCAAACAGTATCGAAAGGAAGGTTCCTCTTTTACAGAATTAAAGTACTGACGTCAGTAGTAGACGTCACTAACCTCTGGGGTTTTCTTTTCGACAGTGGTGGAGGTACAAAAGGGGAAGATGGACGGTAATTCACTACCCTGACCTAAAGTACTAGAATCAAAAAACTTACAACTCAAAGTTCGGTCGTAAAAATGATAGGTAAGAGTGGAAGTAGTTCTCCGAGAAATTAAGGAGAAATAAAAGACGACAATCCCACCATAGTAGAGGGAAATATCGTCTGTAATTAAAAGAATGTTAAGACCTCTGGTCTTCAACTCTTGTTTCATAACGTCCCAACTAAAGTAAGACTCCGGAGAGAGGAACAGAACAGTAATCGACAGAAAGGGAAACAGAAATGTACCAGAAAGGAGACCCACAAACACAGGAGTAGAGGTTAAGAATATTCCTATGTTCAGTATAATCTAATTCCGGGTGAGTTACTAGAGTGAAATGAAATTAGTCGAGGAATTTCGAGATTGAGGTTTATTAGTATAAGACTCTATGACTTCCAATCCTAAAGTTACATGTTCAAACGTTCTACTACGTTGAGTCAGTTACTGTACCTAAAAGATCACTATGAATCGATTATGTAATTTATCATGAGTAATAACTTATCTGTAACTTTAGTGACCATAAATCTTACCTAGAATAAAAGTCACTCTTTCCTATACTCTTCAACCCAGTCAATCCTAAATCGTGTCCTTTGACTTTATTATGATTCCAAAAATTCCCTAAGTAATAAATTCCCTTAAGACATAAGTTTGTTCTTCACCCTTAGTTTCAGTTCCAATAGTTACTTCCAAAGATTACTTTGAATTACACGTGTGAGGTAATCCTTCACGATGTAGGGGTAATGAGTTAGTAATTTTTCTTACTTTATTACGATGAACGTCGTCGTAGCTACTTATACCTCTAATAGTATGATTTACTTCATTCGGTTTGTCTCTTTCTGTTTATAGTATGCTATAGTGAATATACGTTTAAGATTTTTTTTCTTGAATAAATGTTTTGTCTTTGTGAGTGTCTGAATCTCTTATTCGAATATCAATTATCATCGTTTCCCAACCCCTCCCTATGTAACACTCAAACCCTGACTGTAAATGTATAATAATATCAAGTCTATCTATTGGCTTGTAATGGATGACATATCGTGTCCTTTGAGTCGAGTTATAAGAGATTATTGGATTTACCCTTTTATTAAACTTTTTTTTTTTTTCCCATTAACATACCCATATTGGTTTGGTAAAACGAGATATGGACACTGTTTGTGTGTATTTTAATATATTTTTAAATTTTTAATTACTTTTAAAAAAAATTTTTAACTTTTCAATAACGATGTAAGTACTAAGAGAAAATCCGTCCAAAAGAGGTGTAGTCCGGAAGGTACGCCGACAATACCCCGTTATAAAAAAATTTTCTAAAAAAACAAATACACCTGGTAAGAATTTCAAAAATGACTTATGGAATACTATAACGAACGCAAATAAAAAAAAATAAATAAAAAAAAAAAAACCGACGTTACATACACCCTAAAATCGAGGGACTGGTTTCTAGTCTGGGTGTGGCGGCCTTAACCTTCCGTTTGAGAGTTGGTGACCTGGGTCCCTTTGGGACCCTGTGGTAAGAAGTCAATCAATTTAGGAACAACACAAAATTTTAAAATTTTCCATAAGATTTTCCGTAAACCTTACTCTTTGTAAGTCTTTTGTAAATTTTTTTCAAAAAGGAGAAATTTTATTAGGTACTCCAGGATTAATTCTAAAACCTCAGTATTGGTACTGAAAAAGAAGACGGACTTTGTAAGAAACCTGTCAAAAATATAAACTAGAAAAAGAACTTCCAGAAAGACTAAAAATCTTACAAGACGACACTTTCTGGACTCTACTCTTGATCAATTTTAAAACACGGATCCTTCAGGACCGGGTACTGGCTACAAGTATTTTGGGATTCCTATGGAAAACACATCGACTTTCGAAGTCACTTCGTGACGGAATTTAGAAGGATTCAAGAATTATCTTACAGAACGACACTATGGGAATCCTAAAAATGTGACTCTAGAACTTCATGGTATTTTAAATATAAACGGAACTCCTGAAGGGAGGTAAAAAACAAACTTGGAGAAAAAGATACACCTCTCCTATCCCTTATTCTATCAAATCTAAACTAGGTGTAGAACTCAACCTTTATACAGTAGGTATAAAAGTAACTTTTCACTTGTAAAAGAAAAGATCGAATATAAATAGAAAAACGCAAAAGAGTATCCTTCGTACTTCTTCAGTTAAACATGAAAGATATGAGACACATCTTTATATGGGTACGTTTATATGATGAGACAATCCATGCGACAGACAAAAGACATAATAGTGCTCGTTAATAGAACGGTTTTAAAACTGGTACTACATTGGAAAAGAGGTCAGAGGTCATTGTAAAGAAATCACAGGAAGTTCGAGAGTAATTGAAAAGAGTTCGACAAAAGTTCTAAAATCCTACTTAAAGGAGTTCTGGAAATACGAACACGGTCGATGTTTCAGGGTTTCGGTCTCGACGTACTCTCCAAAGATAACACTATAGTGTGTCTAAGGTCGTGATTTAAGATAAAACCGAGTAGAGATGAGGTACTACGGACACCGGAAACTACTTTACCGAGATTTCCGACCCCCGACCTTGTCAACTTGAGGTAGGACATGGACAAATATCACAAGGTACTCCAGAGGGTCATACCGATCAACACGAAGGAGTGTCGTACCGTTCCCTCAGTCGAAAGATAATACTGAACCGTGATATTTTCCTTACATTATCTTTGGGAGTCAGGACAATTTTCTGTCTAAGTTTTGTCCAAACTTTAGTGAAAACGGTGTAATCAACATCTTCGGTGTCCGGTGGGGTCAAAGTTCACCTCTTTTATGTTTAACACGGTAAACCTTATTCTAAACAATTTATTAGAATAGGAGATAAATATCACTTTTCGATACTGTTTGGGTCTGTCGTATAATTTTTCGTCTCCCTAGCGAAATGGGTGGTTTCGGACGTATCAGTTTCGATACCAAAAGGCTCATCATCACTCTCAACCTAGTGTTTCTTCCGACTCGTCGTTTCTTAACTACGAAAGTTTGACACCACGATCTCTTCTTTAACTCTTATGGAACCTGACGTTCCTATAGTTTGATCAGTCAGGATTTCCTTTAGTAGATACTTATAAAACCTTGCTGACTTCGATTTCGACTTCGAGGTTATGAAATCGGTGGACTACACTTCTCAATTGAGTAACCTTTTCTGGGACTACGACCCTTCTGACTTCCCTTTTCTTCTTCTCCCACTTCTCCTACTCTACCAATCTATCTTAGTGGTTAAGTTACCTGTACTTAAACTCGTTTGTGGTCCTCTATCACTTCCTACTCCTCAGACTGTACATCGTCGGGTACCACAGTGTTTCTCAGCCTGTACTGAATCTCTGACTTTTTGTTGTTGTTGTTTAAATACCACCGACTAAAGTATTTACTCATTTGTAACAAAGTCAATAATGGAAATGTTTATGTCAGTGAATTGTCGGTAGTCGTGTCTTATAATTCAGACCGATGACACCTATTATCCATATTAATTCTTCAGATCCTGTCGAGGACTTACAGACAGTATCCATTCCCTAATTTACTGTAAATAATCGTAAATAACCGAAGGGACCACCGAGTCTTCTATTTCTTAGATAAACGTTACACCCTCTGGACCCAAGTTAGAGACTCAATCCTTCTAGTGGACCTCCTCCCGTACCGTTAGGTGACACCATAAGAACGGATCTCTTAGGGGTTCCTGTCTCCTCGGACCACCAGATGTCAGGTACCCCAACGTTTCTCAGATTGTGTTGACTCGTTGATTTGTGTCGTGTCTTAAATACTCTATGAACCCTCTTATTTAAAATTAAAATATCTATTTGACTTTGTGATGTGTGTGTAGGTGTGTCTGTCTGTCTGTGTGTATGTGTGTGTGTGTGTGTGTGTGTACGTGTGTTTTAGGTGGTCCAAATACACGTGAATTATAAATTAACACACTGGTTATTTTAGTATTTTTATTCTTATCCAATGAAAGTCAGTAGAGAAAATACCTTAAATATAAAAGATTTTAGAAAGTAAACCGTTTATAAGTAACTGACACATGAGGGTCCTTCTATGAAGAGGATGGTAATCCTTATATAGTGACTAGTCTTTTATCGGTCGAGGATTGGAACATCTAAGATAAGATTATCCTCTTTGCACACACACGAGTCAAGGAGTCTACACGACTGAGAAACGTCGGAGTACCTGACGTCGGATGGTCCAAGGAGGTAGGTACCTTAAGAGGTCCGGTCTTATGACCTCAGTCATGGGAAAGGAAGGAGATCCCTTATAAGGGTTGGGTCCCTACCTTGGGTCCAAAGAGTGTGACGTACACTTAAGAAATGGTCGACTCGGTGTTCTCTTCGGGTTCTTATGACCTCACTTATCGGATAGGACAGAGGTCACCTAGAAGAACTGGGTCCTTAGTTTGAGCCCAGAGGACGTGACGTCCGTATAAGAAATGGTTGACTCGATAGTCCCTTCGGGTTCTCAGGACATCTGTTTCAATTTAGATCTGTAAAACAATCCTCAAACAATAAAAGATTATGATCTTTTTATGAGATTTAACCTCTTTTGAAAATTAACTTTTTTTTCAACATATTTTGTGTATATTTTAAAGGATAAGAAAAGGAATCATTTTCATTTTTGGAATAAATTTTTGTTTTCGGTTTTTGTAATAATGGAAGGTGTATTTCGAAATTTGTACCTAGATCAATATAAAAGAGAGGAATAAGGTGTCATTTATGTTAGGAAATTTTATTTCTAACATCGAATTCAGTAATATGAAGAGTCAAAGTTTTAAAGTTATTTTACGTAACAAAATGAAGGACTGAGGAGTCATACGACTATGTATGTTGAAAGAAATATTCGTATCTTTTTATTTTGTCCTGACATGAAAGTTATTACACCATCTTTTTAATATTTTATTCAATATACACTCCTTTATAACAGAGTCATAGAGAAATCGTATAAATAGTTCAGTTGAGATATAAGAACTTTCTTCATAAAGTCTCATATCCATAATTTTTACGTTTCTTTTTTTTCTTATGTATATGTTTCTGACAAAAAAACAAAAACAAAAATTGATCCTATATCAACGAAAACCCGAAAGGACAACCGAGTCCACGATTTCTTAGGTGAGAGTTACATCCTCTGGGTCCAAACTAGGGGTCCAATCTTCTACGGGACCTCTTCCCTTAACGTTGGGTCAGGTCGTAATAACGGACCTTTTAGGGTACCTGTCTCCCCGGACCACCCGATATTAGGTACCCTAGAGTTTCTCAGTTTGTGCTGACTCGTTAATTGTGAAAGTGAAAGTATCAACAAAATGTTTCAACACAATTAAAGACGACATGTTACTTCACTTATTTGATATACTGAGAACCAAAAATTAAAGAAACACATATACGTGTCTACGTGAACAAAATCTATTATATAAAGTCCATGAACTCCCTTAAACTTTTTGTTCTATGACAAACATATTAAAAAGTAACGACTACATCGTTTAATGATGTTGGAATCACTGAATTTCGTTGTCTTCAATTAAAAGAATGTTAAAACCTCCGGTCTTCAAGTCTTAGTCAGAGTCACCTCATTTGACTTCTCGAGTCGAAGAAAGGAAAACCTCCGAAACCCTATTAGGAAAAGGTACAAAAAAAGGTCGAATATCTTCGTCGACGGTAAAGTATTGAGTATCAGGGAAGGTCGTAAGTGTAGTGAAAACGGAGACGAAAACAATAGTATAGAGGTTGACACTGACAGACCGGAGAAAAAATATCCTTGGGACTACTTATTGAAGTCGGATGAGTCTGTTGTACCGGTAGAGTTCCAGAAATTTAATAAGGATAATGGTTTCAAAGAAAACAGTACATTCCATTGTATGAGTGTCGATTCCATCGTATAAGTGTCCAAGACCCTTAAGGCTGTATCCATAGAAATTCTCCGGTAACAAGTCGGATGGTGAATTATAATAATAACGTTTAAATTTATAAAGGAGGGTTCATAAAGACGACCAATGATCTTTAAAATTTTTATAGTGATGCACGAAAGATTCTCCTTTTGTATCCGTCACGTGCGAAACTGTATGTAGTGTATTCTAGGAGAAACTTGGTGGACGATCTCATTGTCTTTATTTTAGTTTTTGTTTATTTACTCTGGATCAATTTGAATTTTCAAAAGCGTGTCGTTTCCTTTGTTACCACTTTTCCCGTATGTACGAACTAGACAACATGAAAAAAAGTTGGGGTACCTGACATCAGACGGTCTGAGGAGACAGGTACCCTAAGAAGTCCGTTCCTATGACCTTACTCAACGGTAACGGAGGAGGTCCCCTAGAAGGACTGGGTCCCTAACTCGACGTAGAGGACGTCGAGGACGTAACCGTTCGTCTGAGAAATGATGATTCAGTGGACCCTTCGGGTTTCCTTTGTTCTTTGTTTTTTATTCTAATCTTCTGTCAGGAGTCTTACCCTTTTTTTTATTATGTTTCCTTTGTTGACTGTTTCGCAAGTAGAGGTCTTGTAATTCCGTCGAGTCTCTAGAGTTAAATTCTTTTGTTTGTCGGGTTAGTTTTTACACGTCTTCTGAATTTGTCTGTAACGAGGTTTCTTATGTATGTTAACCAGTTATTTGTGGACTTGTATATTAGTTGTAGTGATTAATTGCCGGTAAAATTTTTATAGATGTTTGTTATTTACATCCTCTCCTACACCCCTTTTCCCTTGGAAAGATATGACAACCACCCTTACATTTGACTGTGTCAGTAAAACCTCTTGTCATACCTCTAAGAATTTTTTTTTTTGTTGTTGATTCTTATTTAGATGGTATACTGGGTAGTAGGGGTGATGACCCGTATATGGGACTCTATTGGTAATAAGAATTTCTGTGTACATGGGGTTCCAAGTAACGTTGTGATAAATGTTATCGGTCCTGTACCTTTGTTGGATATACAGGTAGTTATCTACTTACATTTCTTCAACACCATCTATATTTGTTACCTTATAACGAGTCGGTATTTTTCTCGTTTAAACTCAGACAACATCACTCTGCTTACTTTGATTTCGACCAATGTGTCTTACTTTATTCAGTCCTTCTCTTTTTATTTATGTCATATAATTATGTGTGTGTATATATTCCTTAAATCTTTTTATTATATCTACTTTGATAAACGTCCCTTCCTTACCTCCAAGTCTACATATCTTGTCTGAAGACTTGTGTCACCTCCTTCGTCTCTCACCCTACTTGCCTCTTTCACCGTCGTTGTATATGTGAGATAGTACACATTCTATCTATCGACCATTCTTCAAAGACGTCTCGTGTCCCTCGGGTCAGACCACGAGACACTATTGGACCTCCGGACTCTACTCCTGTCCTCTTCCTCCGTGACCTTCCTCCCCTATATACATTTTAATACCGACCAAACGTAACAACATAACGTCTTTGGTCGTGTTATAATATTTTTAATTTTTTTGTTTTTATGTTTTTTTCGTTTTTTATTTGTTACTCTATAAAAAAATTTTTTTGGATGGATTTACACCCATAAGACACATTAACATACACGTTAATATACGTGTAAACACACGTAAAAACACGTTAACATATGTTATCACGTTAACATACGTTTACACAAAACGTTTACAAGATATATAACGTATATTTATTCTCTGTCGTAATGAAAATGGATCGACATTCCCTCGTCATCCTAAGAAGTTACTGACAAACTTCACCAAGTCTTTCCTTTTTATTTGGTCATCCGAAAAATGTAGTGACCGTCATGTAATTCTGTAGGAATACCCTTTACAAATGTAAATATATGGTTGAGAGTTCTCTGTTATGAATACGATCTTAAGTTTTAGTTTATATCAAGGAGTTTAAGTAAAAAATAAACTTTATTTTTCTGGCATAATCGAGTAAAAAGAGAAGGATGATCACTATTTAACCAACACTTTTTAGTGTAAAAATTTTCCTTGTTTCTTACATTAGTCTTATTAACGCCGAGTAACCTTATATTTAGTGTGAATTAACATATCAATGTTTATATTGTCACGATATAAAATAAAACTTTAGTTCTCTCTGATTTTCAAGGTAAGTAAAATATTGAAAGGAACTTTCTTAAACGTCTTATTTTTACTTCTCTCTTTGAGAATGTCAAAGACGACTTTGTCGTTGAGATCATGACAGTAAGATTGAAGTCCATAGTAATAAACATTTCAACATAAATATTTTTATGACAGAATTATTCAGGTCCGTGATACTGTTTTATGGTATCTAACCCACCGAAACTATTGTTTATAAATAAAGAGTGTCAAGACCTCCGGCCCTTCTCGTTCTCGTTCCACGGTCGTCTGAACCGTAGACGACCCAAAAGTTATAAGAAACAACACAAGAAAAAAAAAAAAAAAAAAAAAAAAAAAAAAA
>SJYO01055780.1:2095882-2110552 GCA_006410555.1 Capra ibex
TCAAGATAAACGTTAAAAAATTCCTTAGAGGTGTGACAAGAGGTATCACCGACATGATCAAACGTAAGGGTGGTTGTCACATCCTCCCAAGGGAAAAGAGGTGTGGGAGAGGTCGTAAATAACGAACGTCTAAAAACCTAGCGTCGGTAAGACTGACCACACTTCACCATGGAGTAACACCAAAACAACACAAGAACTGTGTAGGAATGTACCACCTTTCAACTCTCTCACTAGGGGAGAGAACACAGAGAAGAATATGCCCGTGATTAGGGTGAATATTCCCGGTGTAGAGGTACTGGATTAATGAAGGGTTTCTGGGGTTGAGGTTTAGGGTAACTCCTAAATCCGAAGTTGTATACTTAAACCCCTCTAGTGTTTACAATTCAGGTATCATGTACTGTCAAAGGTGTTGTAAATGCAGATAGGTTCCTCTCTTTTTGTTGGACTTTAGTAACTCTTAAAACTTTATAATTAAACTTGGTGTCTAATCTGGTATGATATAAATAAAGACTATCCAGTTTTTGTCAACTTAAAACTGTCGAAGGATTTCAAGTAAACTTGCGTTAACCTTTCATCTTCTTTCTCTCTCACTCGTTTTGTAGGGTCAATCTTATATTAAAGCGTCAAGTTGTCTGACAAAGGTTTAACCCTTTCCTTATGTAGTTCCGACATATAACAGTGGGTCGAATATATTGTATAAACGTCTCATGTAGTACACTTTAAGCCCGACCTACTTCGTGTTCGACCTTAGTTCTAACGAGCCTTTTTATAGTCATTGGAGTCTACGTGTTTACTGTGCTGGGAATACCGTCTTTCACTTCTTCTTAACTAAGGATCTTACAGTCACAAGTGAGAATGGTAGATGACAAACTGTAAAGGTTAAACGGAACTAAGTATCTGGATTGTAAGGTCCAAGGATACGTTGTAACGAGAAATGTCGTAGTTTGGAACGAAGATAGTGTTCAGGGTAGGTGTAGACCCACAACAAAAACGGAACCGAGGTAGGGAAGTAAGAAAGACCGTAATAAAGAAGTGAATAGAGGTCATCGTATAACTCGTGGATGGCTGGACTCTTCAAGTAGAAAGTCACACGAAAGGAAAACGGAAAAGTATGACAAGTACCCCAAGAGTTCCTTTCTTATAACTTCACCAAACGGTAAGGGAAGAGGTCACCTGATGTAAGACAGTCTGAAAAGGTTTTACTGACCAGGTAGAACCTACCGGGGTGTACCGTACAGAATCAAAGTAAATCAATTTGTTCCGAGACCAGGTACACTAGTCTAACCGATCCACAAACACTAACACCAATATAGATGATGACACCCGTCCTTAGGGAATCTTCTTTACCTCGTCGGTACTATCAGTTTTTTCTCAGGTTTTACGTCATGAACCTACGTTAGAGTTTTTGCTGTCTTACTAGAGAGGTTCCGTTTGGTAAGTTATACCATTAGGTTCAGATACGGGGCTGGTCATTACGACTTCTTCGACTTCAACTTACCAAAATACTTCTGTATGTTCTGGAAGATCTTGATTGTTGATTTTTTCTACAGGAAAAATAATATTCCCTGACCTTACTTTTTCATTCTTCAGTTCTTTGTGGACCTCATTGTCTTTTTAAACCGGAACCTTACACGTTACTTCGTCCCGTTTCTGATTATCAAAACGGTTCTTTTACGTGACCAGTATCGTTTGTGGGAAAAGGTTGTTGTGTTCTCTTCTGAGATGTGTACCTGTAGTTGTTTACCGGTTGTGACTTTAGTCTAACTAATATAAGAAACGTCGGTTTCTACCTCTTTGAGATATGTCAATCGTTTTTGTGTTAGTCCTGGACTGACACCGATTCTAGTACTGGAGGAATAACGGTTTAAGTTTGGCTTTAACTTCTTTCACCCTTTTGGCTATCTGGTAAGTTCACACTGGATTTAATTTAGGGAACTGATATGTCACCTACACTCTTTATCTAAATTCCCTAATCTAGATTATCTGTCTCACAGACTACTTGATACCTACCTCCAAACACTGTAACATGTCCTCTGTCCTTAGTTCTAGTAGTGGTTCTTTTTCTTTACGTTTTTTCGTTTTACCGACAGACTCCTCCGGAATGTTTATCCACACTTTTCTTCTCTTCACTTTTCGTTTCCTCTTTTCCTTTCTATATGGGTAAACTTATGTCTCAAGGTTTCTTATCGTTCCTCTCTATTCTTTCGGAAGGAGTCGCTTTTTACGTTTCTTTATCTCCTTTTGTTATCTTACCCTTTCTGATCTCTAGAGAAGAAGGAATTCTTTTAATTAATATGGTTCCCTTTAAAAGTTCGTTTCTACCCGAGGTATTTCCTGTCTTTACCATACCTGGATTATCCTCGTCTTCTATAATTCTTCTCCACCGTTCTTATGTGTCTTCTTGACATGTTTTTTCTAAAAGTAATGAGTCTATTAATGCTACCACACTAGTGAGTGGATCTCGGTCTGTAGGACTTTAACTTCAGTTCACCCGGAATCTTAGTGATGTTTGTTTCGGTCACCTATACTACCTTAAGGTCAACTCGACAAAGTTTAGGACTTTCTACTACGCCACTTTCACGACGTGAGTTATACGGTCGTTTAAACCTTTTGAGTCGTCACCGGTGCCCTGACCTTTTCCAGTCAAAAGTAAGGTTAGGGTTTCTTTCCGTTACGGTTTCTTACAAGTTTGATGGTGTGTTAACGTGAGTAGAATGTACGAGCATTTCATTACGAGTTTTAAGAGGTTCAGTCCGAAGTCGTTATGTAATTGGCACTTGAAGGTCTACAAGTTCCATCTAAATCTTTTCCGTCTCCTTGGTCCCTAGTTTAACGGTTGTAGGGGACCTAGTACCTTTTTCGTTCTCTCAAAGTTTTTTTGTAAATAAAGACGATATAACTGATACGGTTTCGGAAACTGACACACCTAGTGTTATTTGACACCTTTTAAGAAGTTCTCTACCCTTATGGTCTGGTGGACTGGACGGAGAACTTTTTTGGACATAAGTCCAGTCTTTCGTTGTCAATCTTGACCTGTACTTTGTTGTCTGACCAAGGCTTATCCTTTTCTTAATACAGTTCCGACATATACCAGTGGGACGAATAAATTGAATATACGTCTCATGTAGTACATACCTACACTCCCAACTTGACATTTCTTTCGACTCACGACTTCTTAACTACAAAAACTTGACGTTACAACCTCTTCTGTGAACTCTCAGGGAACCTGACGTTCCTCTAGGTCGGTCAGGTAGGATTTCCTTTAGTCAGGACTTATAAGTGACCTTCCTGACTACTACGTCGACCTTGAGGTTATAAAACCGGTGGACTACGTTTCTTTACTGAGTAATCTTTTCTGACAATACGACCTTTTCAAACTTCCGTCCTTCTCTTCTCCTGCTGACTTCTACTCTACCAACCTACCGTAGTGACTGATCTACCTGTACTCAAACTCGTCCGAGGTCCTCAACCGCTACCTGTCCCTTAGGAACGTACAACGTCAGGTAGCCCAACGTTTCTCAGTCTGTTCTGACACGTTGACTTGACTTGAAGAGTTGAGAAAGATAAGAAATGTTTCAGATATCCTTTAGAACTATTACATTTTGAGTTTTTACTTTTGTATGTTATGATAACTTTCTTAATTCCTTAGTATTCATGACGACCCCTTTAATAATTAAAGAACACTTTCTTTTACTTCAATATATAATACGTTGTATAAAAAAAGGTTTGCCTAGTTTCCCGTTTAAACTTTTTTAATTTTATTTCGTATTTTAAACATCCTTACTAAATAAAAAATGTTTTTATTTTTGAAACTAGTTTTTTAGTTGTATATGTTGGTGTATTTCGTATGTAATTTTACAGTATTCGTCATAATTTTATTTTTATCGTATATTACACGTTTTTGTACTGTGGTATTCAATTATTTTAATTAGTAATTTAGTACCTATAGTCATTCCTTTACCATTGTTAGTGTACTCACTCACTCACTTCAGCGAGTCAGTACAGGCTAAGAAACACTGGGGTACCTGACATCGCATGGTCCGGGGAGGGAGGTACCCTAAAAGGTCCGTTCTCATACCCTCACCCAACGGTAAAGGAAGACGTCCCCTAGAAGGACTCGGTCCCTAGTTTGGGCCCAGAGGACGTAAGGTCCGTCTGCGAAATTGGAGACTCGGTGGTCCCTTCGGGTCAGTGTATCTGTTTACTTTACAGAATATAGACAACTCATTGTCTAATCACAAATTAAAAAAAAGTTTAAACGGTCCTAAAGTATTTATCTAGTGTGTGTGTAATCTTACGTTTATTGACTGGTATTCTTTTCTTAAGAACTATAATTTTTCACGTTTAATTTGTGTTTACATATTACTAAATTTTTTATAAGTTACGTGTTGTAACAAACTAAATTGAAAGTATTTCAAATATGACATTAATTCTTCCTATAAGAAAGAGAATTCCTATGACATAGGGTTTCCTATAAGAAACGAGTATTATCTTGATATTATGAGGTTTGTCTCATGGTCGGAACCCAGACTCTCTGACATGAGATCTGTCGTGTTGTCAAGGTTTTTTTAACGGTTAGGAAAGAGGTATCAATAACGACTAAAGAATGATTTTCATATATTTTTGCATGTAGTAAGACGGGTAAAGGAATCGTTTTTATTCTGTTAGTTGGTCACTCGACAAGGGTGAAGAAATGTCGTAGATTTATCGGGAGTATAGGAACTATTAAGGGATCTTAATAAGTCGAGTCTACGTCTGAGATGTTTACAGTAAAGAAAGTATCACAAAAGTCTCTACGGTGTCCTAAGGAAACGAACACAATCGGGGATCACGGTGTTCGATTTAAGTAAAATCAAGTTCATACTTTTGCAAGGTCACCAAAACTGACCACACGAAGACAATTCACAAGAAAAACATGAAAATATAAGTACTCTACTGTAAGACCGTTAAAATACAATAAATTTTATAAGTCCTTCTTTACACTTGTCCTATTTTAAAATTCCTAAATTTATAAAAAAAAGAACGACTTATTATATATAAAAGACTTTATAAATTCCGTTTTTTCTGTAACAACTTACATACTTTAAACCTATTTCTTTATTATTGAACAGTGTCACAAGAAATATGAAAAGTTATGAAAAGTTAATTAGGAATTCGTACGTGTTTGTCCATATCAATTTATTTATACTGTGTCGGTTGTATTGTCATCTTTTGTTTACTTTTACAGACTTTTAAAGTGTCCAGTGACTTTCTTTGGTCCTTTAATTTCACGGTATAAAACTGATTAAACGGCATCTTTTGGTTCAATAATGGGGTGTACTACGAATTTGGAATCAAAACTTCAAACAAAAACTTATTTAAATAATATTTAGAAAAGATTAATAGAAAGTAGTCGTAAATACGACGAAAATCTGAAACTCGTATGAAACGAAACCGATACAGAATTAGTGTGCCGAAAATTAAGTAAAAATTATAATTACGATTTATTACCCCTTTTAATAAAGACACTTCGTGATTCAATAAATTAATTTTTAAATGAGTCATGTACTAACCTAATATTGTAGGATATCATGTCATGTTTTCTTATAGAATATTTTCAATTTAAATTTATAAATAATATATAAATTAATATGTTAGTTCTATATTTATAATAGCTTTATAGTTGTGTTCAAAGTTTTTTATTTCTACTTCTGTTAAAGATAGTAAAAACAACGGTTAGGGGTATAAGTGTCATGGATGGGAACATCAAACCAATCCATAGGAAGTACATGTAAAAGGTCTGTAGACGAATGTATTTAGTACATACAGGTCCTCTATACAATCTTGAATCAGTACATATTAATACGTCACATTAACATAATGTTTGATTCTAGTAAGAATATTACATTCATGATACATTGAGATTTGGAACTGTACTGAAAGAACGGATTCTATTACTTCCACGTTTATTGATAACAAACAAAGTTCTTGAAAGAGTTTGAGAGAGATAGACTTCTCTTCTAGTAGTAGATCGAGAATACGTCCAATATTGGGGGAAGAGGTTTGTCATCTCACAGGTAAATCGAAATAGTCTCCTTAATAGTAAGAAGTTCAGAATGAAGTTTTCTGAATAGAACGACCCAGACGGGTATATTTCATATATAAAATATATAACTTCATATATAAAATAAACGGGTTAGGGTTAGGTAGAGACAAAACCTTTCAGAAGAAATATCTACTGAGACCTTTAAAATTCTAAAAGAGTTAGAACCGGACGTGGAAGGTTGTGGTATGATTGTTAGACAGTACCATGAGTAGAGTAAACGAAATCCATCGTTATTTGAACTGAAATTGTCCCAAAAACTAAAAAAAAAAAAAAATTCCCTTCATTCCTCCAGNCCATCGTTATTTGAACTGAAATTGTCCCAAAAACTAAAAAAAAAAAAAAATTTCCCTTCATTCCTCCAGAAAAAGTCCCTCAGTTGTCAAGTGTCAGGTGTCACTATACGTCACTTTTGGAGACAGTAGTATCGGACTCTACAAGTGGAGTCTTATATGATGAATCCAAAAAATTGGATGGTGAGTCCCTAAAGGGGTTAGTGACGTTTCTTCATAGAAAAAATTTTTCAAAAAAAAAATTAAAATATATTTAAAAATTTACAGAAAAAAATAAAACATATGTTAAAGATTTCCAATAAAAGTTAAATGTCAATGACGTTTTATTACTGATGTAAGAGGTAAACATGTTATGTAGGAATTTGGACAGAATGTGGGTCATCAAACTTGAAAGGTAAGGAGATGGTGAGATAACTGGGAGGTGTGAGTGATCGTTGGTGATCAAATAAGAGATATGACACTCAAACGAAAAAAAAATTAAAGTAAGTGATCAAACAACATATAAAATCTAAACTGTATTCATTATGGTATGTCATAGACAGAAAGAGACAGACTGAATGCAGTGAACCGTATTATAGAGGGTTCAGACAGGTACAACGACATATACCGTTTTAAAGTAGGAAAGATACCGACTTATCATCAGGTGACATTCACCACACACACACACACACATACCCACAGAAATAGGTAAGTAGAATTAGGTAAGAAATAGGTAAGTAGACAACCACCTGTGAATCCAATGAAAGTATAGAAAAAAATTTTTAAACTCCTATTAACGAAATGTTATAACACAATCAAAGAAGGTATGTAGTTGTACTTAGTCGTATCCATATGTATGTACGGGGGGGGGAACCGTTAACATTTATTACAACGATACTTGTAACCCCACGTACATATAAAAGCTTAATTACAGAAACAAAAAAAGTTGATGCATGGATCCTTGTCTTGAAGAACCAGTATACCATCAAGATAAAAATCAAAAAACTCTTGGGAGACATGACAAAAGGTGTTACTGACGTGTTTAAATGTAAGTCCTTTCATACGAAACGTGACGGAAACGAGAGATTAACCAAAACAGTTGAAGAAGGTGAGACTTCAGGTAAACGTCAAAATCCTTATTTATTATCAAAAAAATCTTTAAGAAACTAATGGATTTGTTTTAAAAATTAATGACCACCTTTGGACGATTAATGATTGTTTGTTGGGATATAAGACACGAACAAACAGGAATAATAGAAACAACACTTAGATTTATTTTTGTTCAATGTATCTTTCATCCTATTCGTCTCTGTTCTTTAAATAGACGTTGTGTCCAGGTTCCTGGTCCCACAGGTCTTGCAGGAGAGTATATTCGTAGGGATACCGTAAAATGAAACTTTGAGTATAGTTTTCGAAAACTTTCGTAAAGATTTAAAACAGAATAAAACTACGACCCTCAGACCAAGATCCTTTCGAGAGAAGACATGTGAAAGATAGAAGACCTTAAGTCTCTACCATCGTAAATTTTAATACTGTTGATACGAGATTAATTTCTCGGGTTCTGTACTCCAGTGTTTACTTTGAAACTTAGTTAATAACGGTTTGAGGGTCCCCAGACCAAATCAAATTCACACGTAAGGGACAGTTGATCTGAACTCGAGTAATGTTTTCGGATGTAAAAAGATACGAAGTATTAATTGGTTCCGATATTATTAAAGGATCACTGATAAAACTTCTTAAAATCAATATTTGTAACAAATGAGTAAATTTCTATAAAATCATGTTTTTCCCTCAGTTTATAGGTTAACAAAAAGATAAACGGAAGCATACTTCTTTTAATTTTTTTTTTACGTCTAAGTTTTTAAAAATTTAATTTTCTGAATAACCGGTTTTGATTTTAAAATTTTATACTTTTCGAACGTCTGAAATAGAATGTTAGGGAAACGGGGGCAGTCAACAAATCAATCATTCAGTACAGGTTGAGAAACGTTGAGTTACTTGACGGTATCCGGTCCGAGGTGACAAGTAGTGGTAGAGGTTCTTTATCACAGGTGACTTGGCAGAGTAGGAGACGTCGGGGAAAGAAGAAAACAGAAGTTAGTAAGGGTCTTAGTCCTAGAAAAGGTCACTCAGTCGAGAAGTGTAGTCCACCGGTTTCATAACCTCGAAGTCGAAGTTGAAGCCAGGAAAGTTACTTATTAGTCTTAACTAAAGGAAGTCCTAAATGACTAAACTAGAGGAACGACGGGTTCCCTGAGAAGTCTCAGAAGAGATCGTGGTGTTGAACTTTCGTAGTTAAGAATCCGGGTTTTGGAAAAAACGCCAAGTTTAGAGTGTACGTATGTACTGATGATCTTTTTAGTATCAAAACTGATACATCTGGAAACAACCGTTTCACTACGGAAACGAAAAGTTATACGACAGATCAAAACAGTATCGAAAGGAAGGTTCCTCGTTCGTAGAAAGTTAAAGTTCCGACGTGAGTGGTAGGAGTCAATAAAACCTCGGGTTCTTTTCTTATGGACAGTGACGAAGGTGAAAAGGGGTAGATAAACGGTACTTCACTACCAGGGTCAACGGTACTAAAATTGACAAACTTACAACTCAAAGCTTGGTCGAAAATCGGAGAGGGTATGTTACTCATAAATAAAGGAAGACGAGGATGAGAAATAAAACTGGACGAAGATAAGGGAAGACCCACGGGTCCTTTGGGCTTTAGAGTTAAAAGATAATTTCATTTTGGTGTGGTCTTGTCCTGTCAGTCAGTTTTTAATAATATTCGAGACAAGAGTTGAACATCGGGGACATTTTCCGAAAGATTTCGGATTTATTCTGTCTGTAAGTTTCATCAAGATCCTTATGTTAGGATTAATAGGGTCAAGATATGAAAAATTAAAAACATATTCATCCCTGGTATCTACATTTATCTACTCTTTTTTCTCTTACCTTTTTCGAACTGACACAATTTTCTCGAGTGTAACGTAACATGTCTTTGAACCTCCTGTAATCTTTTTTCAAAAGATACAATATGTTTCAAAACAAAACAATAAAAAGATCTCCGATAGTAGGGACTTCAGAAAGGACACTTTGATCTAATCAGATATTAAGTCAAGATATATAGTCGCTAGTAGTTTGAAAAAACATGTTCCGGTCTATCATTTATTAAATCCAAAAACGACCGGTAGACCATGGACAATGTCGATGATTTGAGACGATAAAATTTCACTTCTGTCTGTGTCTGTTTTGTTTACATCCGCATACCGACTTAAGGTTATTTTGAGACAAATGTTTTTTCTATCTTCCATATCAACCTTCTAAGGACAATATTCGTTTTTTTCTTACATGTGTAACCTCTGAAGACCCTATTCGATTCATTCATAAGTTGTCATATAAGACTTCGTCCACACTAGGTAATAGGGGAGTGAAAAATATATACCAGATACCTCGTTGTCTCCTAAATTACCCGTTTGTTTATGATTTTACCTTTTGTCACAGTAACGGTTTAAAAGTAGGGGACCGACTGGTAAAACTTCTTTGGAATCCTTTTTTCCTTGTATTTATTTATTTATTTAACTGTTGGAATATCTATTACATTGACCTGCAAAGGTGAGGTCAGGATCTTGTGGTATCATCCCTTAGAGAACCATTTCGGTGAACCTCTATGACCTTCGGTTTGTCTATAACTTTTTAGTCGATAGGACGTAATCGGTCCTTTGACTTCTTATTTCCTAAGGAAGTTCACCTTGTCTTCACAGGTTACAGGGTAAAATGGGAATTCAAGTGTCCCTATCTATTAACAAAAGGATTGATATTTCCTGTTGGAACTTTTAAATCTGACTACGTCCGTGTAAGTTGCAATTTGGAGTTGGTACCAACGTTGAAGAAGGAACATAAGTTGTTCAATTAAGTCAATTAAGAGATTTTGACGGGTCTTAAGGAAAGGAGGAACGAGTAGTAAATCTAGAAATGGGTTCTTTGTAAGAAGGAGGAAAAACTGTGTGTTCCAGATTAAATTATCTTTTCTTAGATGATATGTTGACACGTTTCTTTTAACGGTATAATTTAAAGGTGACTATTAGAGAAAGGAATTTAGGGACTCCTCAGAGATAAGTTTTTACTCTAGTACCTGTTAACCCTATAATTGAATAACCATGATGACCAGGTTTTATTATGATTTCTGTTTCTAAAGTTACTCAAAGACCTAAGAACAAGTGTGTTAAAGGTGGTTAGAACCATTTTAATAACCTCAATTTTGGTATTTCTAAGTCTACCGAGGTTTATATTATACGTGTCATAAGAAGGATTTGGTGTATTGGTTTATCTTTTTTTCTAAAAAGTATGGAGTCTAATCACGAACCGTATATTGTTAATAATTCAGTTTGCCGGTTACTTACATCTACCCTTCTAGGGTACCCCTTCCTACACCGATGCGTGAGGTCTTAAGAACGGACACCTTAGGGTACCTGTCTCCTCGTACCTCCCGATGTCAGGTACCCCAGCGTTTCTCAACCTGTACTGTCTTGTTAATTGTGAAAGAGAAAAGTATCTAAACAAGTCCTAAACTCCGGGTATTTATCTTCCCAGTAAAAGAGAAAGGGAAATCATGGTTTAGGTTTATGAGAGGAAACAAAAGTCACAAAGTACTCCGATGTGTGAAATGTCACATATATACAACGGAAAAATTACAAGGAATATCAACGTTAATAAACTAAAAAAAAAGGACTTTTTTTAATCGTTATATGGACTTGTCAATAAAGGGTCCTCAAAGGACTCAGTAGAATGACTGATGTCAGAGGTAGTCTGTATTTCTTGGTTGTCCTAAATTACACTCAGTCTGTACATCTTTCGTTAACTATACAAAGAACATATAATATTTTTGATGAAGGAAACTTTTAATCTCTTTTTTATAAAATAAATAAACAGTCAAGGAGGGTCAACTTCTATATCTACTCATGTAAGGACCCATAGAGTCATAAACCTTTTCTAAATACAATAAAATCTTTTAGAACGAGTGTCCTTTAATCCACAGGTGTGTTATAGTCTTCGCTTACGTTCTGACTCTAAAAGAGGGGTGTCGTGTTCTCCTTTGTGACGTTCTTCCGTACCCTTTTTACATCCCGATCTAACAACCAAATGTCGTCTATCATGCATATATACAGTTTCGGTTGAATATCTTCTATTGGACGTCAAATCCCTTGACAATACACATTCTGTGTCTTTAGTCTAAATAAAAATTAACGTCCCCACTCCCTTTCATCTAATACTAAAATATACTCTT
The DNA here is from genome assembly GCA_006410555.1 of Capra ibex. NCBI lineage: Eukaryota > Metazoa > Chordata > Mammalia > Artiodactyla > Bovidae > Capra > Capra ibex. Next base: position 2,107,515 of record SJYO01055780.1, read on the forward strand.
TTATCTGTAGGGGAGGTGTTACCAAGTCTGGTCTTTTTTATTCAGTCATCCGGAAGAAGAGGGACTTCTATTTTCCGTTCACCAGAACCTGACTCAACGAATTACCTCTAGTCACCCAGGAAGTGTGATACCTCAAATCGTTCAATGATACCATAGTCATTACCCGACTACCACGATTGTTACCGATGAATAAGAGTTCTACGGTTAAATAGTAAAGAAGGATTAAAATAGACCGACAAACAAGGAGACAAAAATTCAACGGTAGGTCACGACCGAGTCTAAAACCTTAACTCCCTACTGTTTCTGTCTAATACTGATCAGAACTCTTTTAGTCGTACCTCCATTTGCCACATCTTAAATTTTCTGTCGTTATTCACTAATCGTCTTCTACCCGGATGAGGATCACACCTAATGTGACGACGAACCAACTACACTTAGTTATTCCTTTATCTGTTCCTAATAAAGACTTTAGGTTCTTTTGTGACCTCTTTCCATTATCCTTTTATGACCTGAAGAGTTTCACCTACCTATTAAAGGTGGGTGAGTCAACAAGGAGTACATACGTTTGAAACATATACTCTGAATAATATTTCCTTTTTTTACTTTTGACTTTTAAGTCTTTATAAACACACCGTAATAACTATTAATCGAACTACTGTTTTAGTTCTTCGACCAAAAGTAAACTTGTCTTGAATAAAAAGAAGAGTGGGTAGTCACATCTACTATGCTACTTACAACTTACCGAGACTTACCATACTAATATCCAAATTAAAACGTTAAAAGTCCATCAAAACATAACATACTTTGCGAATCACCGTGTGACTTATTATATAAGACGTAGGAGGAAACCTATACAGTTTATATAAAATGTTTCTATAACATCGTATTAATGTATAAAATATTATATAAGGATGAAACAAATACGTACGATAAATTTGTCCAGATGTCTAACTGTTTGAGTATTAGACTTATAAATTCGTGTTGATGTGTTTATATGTTTTGTCTTAAGTTTGTTACTAATCCTGAAATACCTTCTTTTAATAAATTTGTTTAAATGATACTTTATACATAATGGAGTCGTTTGAAGAAAGTATTACTTGTTTTTACTACTACATGTAAAGAATATATAATCTGAGTCCTATGTTAAAAGTAATGTTAAGTTTTTAATGATAAAAATACTTCGTGAAGTAAGATTAATAAATATATCTATATGAAAAATTCACTGACTAAACGAGATGTAAAATCGTATATTAAAAATCTTATTCAAATCCAAAAGGCGTACTGTCAATTTATAAATCTGACTCTTTTATATTGGATACGACACTAGTTTTTGAAAATCACTAAAAAGGTTAATTAAAAACAGAACGTTCAAACTAAAGTAGAGAGTCTTGAAAATAAAGTAAACTTAATAATAACGTGAATTCCAGGATAAAAATATTGTAGCTCAGTAAGATAAACATCAAAAGAGAATGAGGACCTTAAATTAAGATACCCTAAATTTAATTTCGGACCTTATACATTACCCTGAAAGGAAAATTCATTATGGACTTTACATTATAAAAATGGGGTTCTAAAAGTAAACCTATTATATTGACGAGTCCAAAAGTGAAAGAACCGACAAATAATCTCATAACTGAATTTCAATTTTACCATGGTCTGTAATACGAGTTGAGAAACCTCATAGGGAAGAGAAGTCTTAGAACCATGATATTAAGAGACTACGGAACTTTGAAGAGGTCACGGAAGTTTTTATAAAACAAAACTTATAAAAACTAACCCTAAAGATTATCAAAAGTTAATATAACAATTAGACTTTGTTTGACCAACACCCTCCGAAGAATATTTTGTCGAGGGTTTCCAACGAGGTCTGTTCCTCTTACATGGTTTTCACTATGCTACATTGAAGACTCCAATCAAATAGTTTATAACACTGAAGGAAGTATCAAAATAAAAGAAAGAACGACTGTCAAAGAATACACGAAGTACGAACTGGAAAGACTACTTGGTTCGACGGTACAACCTTTCTCGGTACACTGACCCAGACGAGGGGTCTGTACATCGTTTCAGGTAGATGACTGAGGTTCAATACCACTTTCTGTCATGTCGCAAATATCGTCCCGTGGTTCATTCTTGTCCAACGAATACGAGTTTTCTGGGTATAAGAGGTTCCGAAAGTCGCTTCTTAAAAATTTCATACTCCCTCTCCCAGTACGTGACACTAGTCGAACACGTTTTAAGAGACTTACCAACTACCATTCTACAGTACCACTATAAAACTCTTAAAAATTAACAGTTGAAAGGCCAAAGTCAGACAGACCCAAGGCACACGAACACCAGTCGCAAAGGATTGACCATTCTAAGACCAGAGACAAGGATTTTGTCAGAATTCTTACATGGAGTCTGTGACTTCTATAGTTAAGAAAGCCAAGTCAAGTCAAGTCAACGAGTCAGCACAGGCTGAGAAACGCTGGGGTACTTAGCGTCGTGCGGTCCGGAGGGACAGGTAGTGGTTTAGGGCCTCAAGTGAGTCTGAGTTGCAGGTAGCTCAGTCACTACGGTAGGTCGGTAGAGTAGGAGACAGCAGGGGAAGAGGAGGACGGGGGTTAGGGAGGGTCGTAGTCTCAGAGAAGGTTACTCAGTTGAGAAACGTACTCCACCGGCTTCATGACCGCAAAGTCGAAGTCGTAGTAAGGAAGGTTTCTTTAGGGTCCCGGCTAGAGGAAGTCTTACCTAACCAACCTAGAGGAACGTCAGGTTCCCTGAGACTTCTCAGAAGAGGTTGTGGTGTCAAGTTTTCGTAGTTAAGAAGCCACGAGTCGGAAGAAGTGTCAGGTTGAGAGTGTAGGTATGTACTGGCGTCCTTTTTGGTATCGGAACTGATCTACCTGGAATCAACCGTTTCATTACAGAGACGAAAACTTGTATGATAGATCCAACCGGTATTGAAAAGAAGGTTCCTCATTCACAGAAAATTAAAGTACCGACGTTAGTGGTAGACGTCACTAAAACCTCGGGGGTTTTTATTTCAGACTGTGACA
>SJYO01055780.1:2110643-2164009 GCA_006410555.1 Capra ibex
TGCAGGTAGCTCAGTCACTACGGTAGGTCGGTAGAGTAGGAGACAGCAGGGGAAGAGGAGGACGGGGGTTAGGGAGGGTCGTAGTCTCAGAGAAGGTTACTCAGTTGAGAAACGTACTCCACCGGCTTCATGACCGCAAAGTCGAAGTCGTAGTAAGGAAGGTTTCTTTAGGGTCCCGGCTAGAGGAAGTCTTACCTAACCAACCTAGAGGAACGTCAGGTTCCCTGAGACTTCTCAGAAGAGGTTGTGGTGTCAAGTTTTCGTAGTTAAGAAGCCACGAGTCGTAAGAAGTGTCAGGTTGAGAGTGTAGGTATGTACTGGCGTCCTTTTTGGTATCGGAACTGATCTACCTGGAATCAACCGTTTCATTACAGAGACGAAAACTTGTATGATAGATCCAACCGGTATTGAAAAGAAGGTTCCTCATTCACAGAAAATTAAAGTACCGACGTTAGTGGTAGACGTCACTAAAACCTCGGGGGGTTTTATTTCAGACTGTGACAGAGGTGACAAAGGGGTAGATAAAGGGTACTTCACTACCCTGGTCTACGGTACTAGAAGTAAAAGACTTACAACTCGAAATTCGGTTGAAAAAGTGAGAGGTGAAAGTGAAAGTAGTTCTCCGAAAAATTGAACTGTACTTTTGAAGTAGGGTCTTGTATTGACATTCAAAGAAGAAAGTTTTAAACCACTAACTAATATTAATCTACCCACAAGTTGTTTTCGATGAACTTGTTTAATACCTTCCTTTCCTTTAGTACAGTCTTAATTGAACTTTATTTTAACGTTATTTTATTTCGAGTTGAAAATTAAGTTTAAAATATTAACTGACTCAATAAAGTAAACCATTGGAACTAGAAAAGGGTAATTAGTCTTTTCGAAAAGTGTCTTTCTCGGTTACTTTGAAGTTTGTTAATTATTGTCACTGAATAAGTTTATAGTTTGACGTTCTCTACAAAAATCCAGTTTTGTGTGAATGGTTACATAGTACCGAATAAAAATATTGTTTTATTTTTGATCTTCAGGTATTATTATCGGATTGTGTATTAGTGTATAAACATGTACAACCTTAGTATTGAGATTGAGTTTGGATATATGAGGTTTAGACACAAGAGAAACACATGGTACAACATAAATAAAGATTAACGACAAAAGATGAAGGAACTTAATAATCAAGTCGAATAAAAAAGAAATACAATGGTAAACACTCAGTTATAAAGTCAATTTGAAAATTCTATACACGATAGACTTTTCATATTTTTTTACTCTTCAGAGTAAAGACTACCTCAACTTTATATTTATGTATGTGTGTGAGTGTGTGTATACATACATATATACTGTCACGACTAATTAAAACTCACTTATAAGAGAGGTTAAAATCTGTGACCTAATGTTGTCATAGTGAGATCAATCTAACAACAACAACAAGTCAACGATTCAACACAGACTGAGAAACGTTAGGGAACATCGTGAGGTCCGAGGAGTCAGGAGGGATATAGAGAGTCTCAAACGAGTTTTAAGTACGGGTGACTGATGAATCTAATCTTAAACCTATATTTCATTTTAAATTGGGAAATCGAGTTAAAAATTTCCGTATCATAATGACGTTTTACGGTATAACTTTTGCGACGATAGATTTGAAATCTGTTAAGTTGGATGACCATGATTTGTTACACTTGAAAGAACAACGACTTGTTTATGAGTCAATTTTATTAATTTAATTTACTTTTAAAGTGTTATCGTTTTTAGAGGTACAACAGCAAATTTAGGTTTAAGAAAAAAAAGAATAATTTCAAAATAAATAAATTCTGACATACACGTCTTTAAAATCACGTGATTCAGATACAGTAAATTTATGACGTAGGAATGTCGTTAAGTACTTCACTTTTATCGTAAAAAGGTGACTTCCGAATCCTTTCACTTTCAGTGAGTCAGCACAGGTTGAGTCGTTGAAGTACCTGATATGTTGGGTACCTTAAGAGGTCCGGTCTTATGACCTCACCCATCGGTAAGAGGGTCCTCTAAAAGGGTTGAGTCTCTGGTTTGGGTCCAGAGGGCGTAATGTCCACCTAAGAAATGGTATACTCGGTGGTCCCTTCAGACTTCCAAAGTCAAGTCAAGTCAGCGAATCAGTACAGGATGAGAAACACTGGGGAACTTGGTGTCGTGCGGTCCGGAGGGACAGGTAGTGGTTGAGGGCCTCAGGTGCGTTTGGGTACAGGTAACTCAGCCACTACGGTAGGTTGGTAGAGTATGAGACAACAGGGGAAGAGTAGGACGGGAGTTTGAAAAGGTCGTAGTCCCAGAAAAGGTTACTCAGTTGAGAAGGGTAGTCCACCGGTTTCATAAACCACAACGTTGAAGTTGTAGCCAGGAAGGTCACTTGTGGGTCCTAACTAGAGGAAATTCTACCTGACTAACCTAGAGGAACGTTAGGTTTCCTGAGAGTTTTCAGAAGAGGTTGTGGTGTCAAGTTTTCGTAGTTAAGAAACCACGAGTCGAAAGAAATATCAGGTTGACTTCCAAATCCTTCCGGTTAAAATTTTTCCACCTAATACCCTAATAATAACCGTGAGAACTAAAAAAAGTTAATTAATTAAATAAAACTGACCTCCTATTAATGAAATGTTATAACACTACCAAGAACGGTATGTAGTCGTACTTAGTCGGTGTTCATAGGTACACACCGGGGGAGGAGTACGACTTAGGGGGAGGGTGAAGGGAAGGGTGTGATAGGGAGACCAAACAGGGTCTCGTGTCCGAAACCCACGGACCGAAGTAAGTAGTTTGAACTTGACAAGTAGATAAATTGTATACTATTACATGTACAAAGTTAGGATAAGAGAGGTTAGTAGGGCGGTAGCGGAAGAGGGTGACTCAGGTTTTCAGAAAAGAAATGTAGAGATAGAGGAAACGACAGGACTTAAATCCTAGTAGTCATGGTAGAAAGATTTAAGGTATATATACGTAAGTATATGTCATAAACAGAAAGAGAAAGACTGAATGAATTGAGACGTATTGTCCGAGGTCCAAGTAGGTGGAATAATCTTGACTGAGTTTACACAAGGAAAAATATCGACTCATTATCAAGTAACCTTTTCTGAAACTACGGCCCTCCCTAACCCCCGTCCTCTTCCCCTGCTGTCTCCTACTCTACCGACCTACCGTAGTGACTGAGTTACCTACGCTCAGACTCACTTGAGGCCCTCAACCACTACCTGTTCCTCCGGACCGCACGACTCTAAGTACCCTAGAGTTTCTCAGCCTGTACTGACTCACTGACTTGACTGACTTGACTTATCAAGTAACACATATACATGGTGTTGAAACAATAGGTAAGTAAACGGTCACCTGTAGATCAAACAAAGGTATAGGATCGATAACATTTATCACCACGTTACTTGTAACCTCATGTATATAGAGAAAGTTCAGACTAAAGGAGTCCCACATACGGGTCATCTCACTAACGACCTGGTATACCGACAAGATCAGGGTCAAAAAATTCCTTTGAGGTGTGACAAGTATCACCGATATACTCAAACGTAAGGGTGGTTGTCACATTCTCTCAAGGGAAAAGAGGTATGACTGAGGTCGTACAAAACAGACATCTGAAAAACTACCGGTAAGACTGACCACACTCAACTGTGGAATAAAACATTCGGGTTTAAGAACTAACCTAAAAATTATAGAATCGTCCTTTTCCCAAGTGTACAACTTAAAATGTATATATGTAAATGTATGATATACAATAAAAATGTATTTGTGTATATATATGTGTAAACCACAAAAAGTTTTCGGATACACATGAATAAAAGAAATTTTTCCATTCCAGATAACTTACGAGTTTTCATATTATTACTCAACCTATTTTGTGGTAAACTAAAGTCTAATATAAAAGTCCTTTTGTACTGATTTTTATTTAGTTTGACCTCCTGTTGTATAATATGTCTCTTTGTCTTATAATAAAAATACAACTTATATATTAAGGATTTATAACTAAATCTTTCAGTTATTGTATCAATTTATATTTTATAATTAAAAAAGAAAGTGTATAGTTTATAAATAACTTGTGTATATTATATTATACGTGTCATAATTCATGACATATAAATAGTTATTGTTTAACGGGACGGTAAAAAATAAGATCACCGTTTACTATTTACCAGAGTGTTCAACCTAATTTCTTTTAAATACTCTTCATCTTAACTATTAACTCTGGGTTGACTTTTTATTAGAGTAAATGTTTTTATAGAACAGAAGAACCAGTTACTATAACTGGACGTAAAACCTTTGTATAGGAGTCAAGATTAATAAACGATAAACATATATTATGGTCAACTTTTGGAAAGTCGATATTAATAATAAGTTTATTCGGTAGGTAGAATGTGTGTTATTCTTTACATCTCCTACTGATACGTCTGTTTACAGAGAGAAACAATTGTTTGAATAGTCTAACCTTTTTGGCTATTACATAAAAATATGTCCTTTTGTACCATAGACATTTTATTAATATTTCGATTGTTGTTGTGATGTAAACATCAACTATACTTTCTAGATTCCCAAAGGACCTATTGAGTCAACAATTTCTTAGACAGACGCTACGTCCTCTGGGACCAAGTTAAGGACCCAACCTTTCTAGGGGACCTCTTACCTCTCCGATGAGTGAGGTCATAAGAAACCGAAGGGAACATCGAGTCGGTCATTTCTTAGACGGACGTTACGTCCTCTGGACCCAAACTAGGGATCCAACCCTTCTAGGGGACCTCTTCTCTTTTCGATGGGTGAGGTCATAAAACCGGACTTCTTGAGGTAACTGATGTGTCAGGTACCCCAGCGTTTCTCAGCCTGTGCCGACTCACTGAAAGTGAAAGTACTTTCTAGATACTCCTTTTGTGGGTAAAGTAGTGGAAAGGTTTAATTGGGGTTGGAGGTTGGAGGATGGTAAATTTAACAGAAAGGAAGAATTTCCTTATCTTTTCTAATTTTCGTTCTATTAACACTCATTTAATAAACCCATCTTGAGGGTCGAAGAAAGAGCATTCCAAAACCACCGTACAAACACGTGACTCTCAATCAGAAGTATATATATATGTGTTGTGACAGTTCTTGTCGGACTTTATAAGGTCAAGAGTATCATTCCCTTAAAAACCTATTACTGGGGAAAGGAAACCAAACGGTAGATAGACATCTGTGTAAGTTTGATAATGTAACAAATAATACATATCAAAAAGAACCTTGTAAGTACTTAAAAACTCTATTATTTGTATAAAAACTTTTGAAAGGATCCTTACTTACATTTTATACAAACAAACTTACAATATTTATAAAAGGGTCATTCATCTAATATCTAGATTGGACATCGAAGGGTAATTAGACCTAAAAAAACCCATCCATCAATAAGTATAATTAAATATCTAAAACTCCGTGAAACTTTGTTTCCAATTTAGAGTCATTTTATTTATAGAAATTTCATGTCTAGTGACCTATTTAGTCATAAAAATTAATAACTAGAAAATGTACTATCTTATTATGAACTATTTTAAAATTATAAACTTACTCTATATTTAACGTAAGATGACTGAATCGGTACATAATTATTATAGAAAAGACTTATATCGGAACACAACCACGATCACCATCTCTTGGAAGGACAGTTATGTCTTTCTAATTCTCTGCACTCATGTTAGGGACCCACCCCTTCTAGGGGACCTCCTCCCGTACCGTTGGGTGAAGTCATAAAAACGGAGGTCTTATGGTACCCGTCACCTCGGACTGTCCGATGTCAGATCTCCTAGTGTTTCTCAACTTGTGTTGACTTTTTTGAAGTGTCTGTACGGTGTGTACAGTTTCAGTTTCGGATGACTAACACTAACGAAAAACTCATTTAAGTATATCATTTAAGTATAACACGGGAGCTACAAAGGACGTAAAAGGGACCGTGAAGACAATATTTTAAAACAGTTCCATAAAAACAGTACAACATCAGTTTTAGTCTCACATTAAGAACCACACACCCCGATTGTTATTTACTATGTTGGATTTTGTCCCATTGACCAGGTTGATAAAAGACTTTACTCCCGGTATAACTGAAACTATTGTAGAAGTTTAATGAAACACGGGTAATAATCTGAAAAACTGTTACTACAAACTTTAGGTTTCTTTTACCTATGTATCCTTTGATTCAACAAACATGGAAAATCTTTGACAATTTATCGAGTCACAGTTTATCTATCCCCGGAGGATAAAGGATGAAGCGGAGGTAGACTCAAAGATAGTTCCTATTACTGACCTCCTACTGAGTATAGGTTCGTAGAGTTGATTGAGATTATGAACATGATAATGTATTGAATTTTTAAAAGTATTTTATGAATGTACGTTTTATCCATGTTGTTTTACTAATATATATCAAAGAGTCTTTTATATAAAATTCGTTTTATTTATAGATGGGTTTATAAAAGAAACACGAAACATTCACTTTACTCTTTTCCTTTCCTTTACAATGGAAAAAGGATGAAGGACGTTTTAAGAAAAGGTCTCATTGATTTACGTGTGTAATCCGTCACAGGTCTGTTGGTGCTCCATCCAGACTTAGGGTGTCCTTTATTTACACTCTTTTCTCCTCTCTTCTATTAAATCATCTGTCCTCTCTTTTCACAGGTTTCGTAAGGTTTCGTCAAAAATTGAGAGAAGTTTTTTGACCTTCCTTTAGTTCCGAAGGTGTTCTCTTAATTTTACAAACAAGGGGTATAAGGTGAGGTGTAATTTGGGGCTAAAGTAAGTAGTAAGAGAAACAGGTGGCAAGGAGTCGGTCGACGACAACAGTGAGGTTTCGTCTTAAGATCCAGACATTGAAAGTCTATAGGTCGGTCGAGATATTACGTTATAAAAGTCGTCGAGTACCTACAGTCGAGAAGTGAAACAAACAAGAAAAGGGAAAATAGTAGTCATCTCGAGTCTATGACTGAAGTGATCGTCTTTACGCATATGGTACACAAATCAGGACTATTACTGATAGTTACAAATTAATATAAAATTTTAGTATTACCTTTCTTTAATAATTACTTAACACCGTTGGCATGGTCCACTTTAGACATTGTCACACCACGACTGTAACAGTGACTTAAAATACTGTTTCAATGGTCTAACTTTTAGTCAGTACACACGGGTCTTTTAAATGTGTCGAGAAACGGGTTGTGTTTTCTCCGTTCAGTAAAAAATTGTGAACCTACACTAAAGGACGAGACGACACCGGACCTGAAGACTGGAACCCGTTCGGTCAATTAAAGAGATATTTGAGTCAAAAAAGACAAGTTTTTTAATCGCTCTTTCTCTAACGTATTAAAGATTTCAAAGTAAGTCCAAATAATAGGATAAAGAGACTGACCTATTTCTGTAGAAAGTCTTCCCAAAACATTTTATTTGTATGAAAAGTGTACAGTAATAAACTGAATTTACACGAACGAAGTAACGACAAATATTCGCTATGAATATTTAAACGTTTTCACCATTAAAACTCCCAATGTCTACTGTCAATACCATCTAAATACGTATCGTGTTACACTCTATTTTATATAGGAAAATAATAACTGTCGATATAAAATTATTTCTTACCACTACTTTAAGGGAGACAGGAATGAGAAAGAAGTTCAGAAGTAAAATTACCTTTTTATTAACTGGAATTTTTTAAGAGAATAGAATAACGGTGATTAATTCAAAATTCTAGACTAACTAGAGATTATAGTTTCTCACCTTTTAAATTATGAGGTGTCTTTGACATTAAATTAAGAAGTACCGACATTACGTTAAGTATTTCAATTTACAACGGTGAGGTACTTCTAAATTTTTTTAAAAAAACTCTCAAATAAACATAAAATGTTTATGGAATATGTACACGAATTTTGACTAGGTTACATATCTGATGAAAGAAGAATTTAATCACTATAGTGTCAATAAACTTACTATCAGTTGTGATTATTTTAGTACGTAAGACTTAAAAATTATATTTGTAACTATTTCGTCTAAATAAGTTCCGTGTGTACGAATGACTTATCGATATTTTAGAAATGATTCTTTTTTTCAGTGAAAGGATGGATCGTTCCATAATTTTTGATTATATGTTACTAAAATAAAAGGTTCCGGACCCTATTATTTTTTCTTCGTACTACTTACAACTATTTACAGCTAAATTTATATTTTAAGTAATTAATTAAGTACTTAAACACATAAAAATAAGTACTAAACATATGGGAGAAAATAACTAAGGGACCAACAACAACAAAATTATTTGTAAAGTTTAGTTCGACTCTTTGAACCATTTAAGGTAGTATGAAAGAAAAATAAATAAATAAAATTAACCTCCGATTAATGTTGTCACATCACCAAAAACGGTATGTAACTAATAGTACTCGACACTGGTAATAAATTGTATTTTTGACAAGACTAATGAAGGTTAAGTACGCTGAAGAGTTGGAAGTAACGATCTCTAGTAAAGGCATTGGAAAATAATTACATAATATGTGACTGTAGTTAAAAAGATTTTTAGAGTTTATACAAGAGGGTAGTCGAAGTCATTAAAAATAGTGAAGTGAAATACGACACGAAATGGATATAGTTCCAAAAGACTGTGTTAAAGAATTATATTAAGCTTTAAATTGAAGTAAGGAGGTTGTATGTACTTTATAATATAGAAGTAATCCTCTTATAAACTTTGAAAGTTCTGGAGATCTCGTAGTGACATGTGAGAATGGGAGTGAGAAATACAAGTCAAGTCAAGTCAGCGAGTCAGTATAGGCTGAGAAACGCTGGGGTACTTAGTGTCGTGTGGTCCGGAGGGATGGGTAGTGTTTGTGGGCCTCGGATGGGTTTGGGTACAGGTAACTCAACTACTAGGTAGCTTGGTAGAGTAGGAGGCAGTAGTCCCAGAAAAGTTTACTCAGTCGAGAAGTGTAGTCCACCGGTTTCATAACCTCGAAATCGTGTAGTCAGAAAGGTTACTTGTGGGTCCTGACTAGAGGAAATCCCACCTGACCAACCTAGAGGAACGTCGTGTTCCCTGAGAGTTCTCAGAAGAGGTTGTGGTGCCACGTTTTCGTAGTCAACAAACAACGAGTCGAAAGAAATATCAGGTGAGAGTGTAGGTATGTATTGGTGACCTTTTTGGTAACGGAACTGATCTAACTGGAAACAACTGTTTCATTATAGAGACGAAAAATTATACGATAGATCCAACCAGTATTGAAAGGAAGGTTCCTCATTCGTAGAAAATTAAAGTACCGACTTTAGTGGTAGACGTCACTAAAACCTCGGGTTTTTATATTTCATACTGTGACAAAGGTGACAAAGGGGTAGATAAATGGTACTTCACTACTCTGGTCTACGGTACTAGAAGTAAAAGAATTACAACTCGAAATTCAGTTGAAAAAGTGAGAGGAGAAAGTGAAAGTAACTCTCCGAAAAATCAAGGAGAAGTGAAAGACGGTATTCCCACCACAGTAGACGTATAGACTCCAATAACTATGAAGAGGATCCCTAGAACTAAGGTCGAACACGAAGGTGGTCGGGTTGTAAAGAGTACTACATGAGACGTATATTCAATTTATTCGTCCCACTGTCATATGTCGGAACTGCATGAGAAAAAGACATCAGGCGACAATATGGTATACAAGATTAACAAGAGGGTGAATTCTTCTTAAGTAAAAGAAGACATTAACCCATGTCAGAAGACATATACAAGATATACAGTACGACTAACTATCTGCATAAGTGTAGAAGGTATAGGAATGGATGAAACAAAAGTAAAATAGTCAAGTAAAGTCTCTCCGTCATAATCTCCGACAGCTAAAACGAAATACATAAACCTTGGAAACAATTACTCACATATACGTACACGATAAAAAAAAAGACAAAAAAATTAAATAAATAAATAAAAAATAAAATAATAATAAAAAAATTAAAATTTTAGAAATTAAGAATGTACGCAAGGGTTTGTACTTGGGGGGAGGGTGGAGGGACAGTACATTCTTAACTTAGCGGTCAGGTACAGACTGCATCCCACGTCGAACGAACCCCGACCACGTACCCCTACTGGGTCTCCGTACACGATAAAAACATAAGAGAACTAGTTAACTGTAGTACTCTATAAGAAAAAATTATAGATCAATATAAGAACAGAACTCTGGATAAAAGAGATTATAATCTTACCAGTACAGTCATAAGAATATATATCAAAAACGTTCATTAAAAAAAAAAGACTTAAATGAGAGTTAGATACATACAGTAACTCTCAGTTAACAATAAAACCCCACCATTTATTACGTATTTCTGAATAAAAGATTAATTTATATCATTTAAACGGAAATTAACCCTAAAAATAAATATAATTTACGTCAATAACCATAAAAACCTAAATTTAAGTGAAGAACAATAAACTAAAGATACACAGGGTAAACGAGGAACGAAGGAGTAATGAAGAGAAGACAGAAACATTGAACTTAGTTTATAACGAAAAACAAGATAAAATATACAGAAGATTACTTAAAAATTCAATTCGGAGAAACTTAAAAAAAATTCATAAAATCACATGGAGATTGACTAAACCAGACACAAATTCTCTTAAGGTAATGAAGTACTGATAAGATTTCCGAAATACTTTCAGGGAGTTATAACAGAAAGATGGGACACACAAGAATAAAAATATAAAAATCGAGATATTTACGATATTTACGTGTATAAATTCTTGGAATGTATATATGTGTATATACTTATTTATATATCTGTCTATCTATGTATCTATATCTATATCTGCCACCACCACCAAATCAGTGATTCAGTACTGGTTGAGGACACTGGAGTTCCTGAAATAAATCGAGTGGTCCGAGAAGACAGGTACCCTAAAGGGTCCGTTCTTGTGATCTCACCCAACGGTAAAGGAAGAGGTCCTAGAAGGGGTGGGCCTATAGCTTGGGTTCAGAGGACGTAACGTCCATTAAGAAATGACGACTCGGTGGTCCCTTCGGATCTATCTATCTATCTGGCTATCTATTTTGTATATAGAATGGAGTGTCAAAAATTTTTTCTACAGAAGAGTCTGATAATATCCCATTCTTAAAACAACACGACCATCGGTCTCGTAGTAAGATATATTATATTGATGTGGAGACTCAAACTGACGTACATAATGTACATTTTGTGAACTTCACTGAGATTGGAATGGAATGAAATGATTTCGTTCCGATTATCACTTCGATGTCGTAATGGTTTACAGTCTGTATAAGGATAATAAAAAATAAGAGTTTAGGAAACTATAGTGTAATCTTTTACTTACTTCCTTTTTCAGAACCTAACTCACTACAATGACGGACGACTTACATGGACTTGATCCACGAAAGTGATCCCCTTCTTTTTTTTTGTCTAATTTTCTTATATTTTACCTTCCTTATACTGTCTTTTACCTTTCTTCTACGTTTCCTCCTAGTACTACGGTCCCTATCTTCATCATCGAAAAATGGGTTTTCGTATAGTTCTTTTTTTTTTTCGTCATGAGTCTGAAAGTAGAGTCTACATCTTGGCTGTTTGTTGACTACGACTCAGATGAACTGGATAAAACAGACCTCTTCCCTTTAATTTAAGACGACTAAAATACAAGACGAATTTCTGACATAGAACTATTAGATATCATATCTACTCTTTATCTTGGGGAAACACTGAATTTACCGTCCACCATTCAACATGGAAAGTAACGTGAATACTAATTTATTAGAAATAACCAATGAAAACTTAGGGTGTCCTACCTACTACAACTGGTCAACCTCCACATTGACACTTATTTCCACAGGATTACGACTACGTCAATAGATCCACACTACCCTTTTGTCCAACGAGAGTAAGTTTTTCATGTAATCTCTAACAAAAACTGATACTGTTTACTCACACGTGTGTGACCGAGATGTACCGTCCCTCAAACTCATCCTAGTTTTTCAAACCTATCCCACCATAATTCCCCAGTATATAGAAACCTCTGAACATTCCTCGATGTAGAAACTTCGGGGTATCGTGAGATTCTGACTCAACATACATGACCCCTCATCTGATATAACCAATTGTGTAAGTAACCTGTTCGTTATGAAAATCCTCTTTGTTACATGGGTTTGACATAGGTTCAATACTTGTATACGCCACAGGCTTGGACCGTCGTTATATACACAACCGTATTAGTCGTTACTGAGATGATCCGGTAAGTATTCGTCCTATCTAACAACTTAAGTACTTTAGTTTGAGAAGTACTATTTAAAACAATAAATTCAGTGAAACCCAAAAAGATTAATACGTTTACCTTTGTAACTGTCTACTCAAAATAAGTACCTAGACCAGAGGTTCTCCTGTGAAAACTATGTTAAAGAGGTGACCAGAGTTACACTTATCCTATGAATTCATAATAACAAAATAAAATCTTTCTATTAAAAAAAAAGATTTCGTTAAGAAGGTCAGATTTGGTTATTTGATGTTATTTCTCCTTAATTCAAGAATTCCTTTATGTAATCCAAGTACGAATTTTGTGCAAACTCGGTGAGTCGGATATCCTTTCATTAGTGCCCTTCGTTAGATGTAAGAATAAGGACAGGAGTTTACGATCTAATCTTACATTTTATTACTGTTAGTCTACTTCTTCTAGTAGAAATTTAATTTTTTTTTTTTTTTTTGATCTTTCTCGTTTTCTACCGAAAATACTCTACAGTCAAAGTAAGATAACCTTACCCTTTCCCACGAAAGTCTTATGACTTCAGTGATCCATAAGTGTTCGAGGAATAACCTTCCACGACGGGACCCGATTAACGGTCTACGACACAATCTCGATTATCTCAAAATATGATTCACGAACTACCTCGAACAAATTCATTTCCTAAAATGAAATCCGGTCTTCTTTAGGACTCTATGAAAATGGATTTATCCTCTTTACCACTACTTCCCTACCTTTTCTTCTGGTCCTGACATTTTAAGCATTCTTTTCTTCATTTCCGAACTTTTTACCTTCCTCTAACTTCGTAATGAAACCAAAAGGTATAGATATTGGACCTCATCGAAATGAATACAACACTTTCCGATTGATTTATTCATTAAAAATTTTTAAAATTATCGTACACTGTGATAAAATATTAATACGAGGTTAATTTTGTCATCAAAAATATTTCAATGGATTCTTGTTAAAAATAATTTTCACAACGATAAAAAATTTTACCAAATTCCAAGATGAAAATGAGATAATTTCGTTAACAAGTTTGTTATAATCTGTGTAAATTTTTATTATATTTAATAACAAAAATTTATATTAATACCTGAAAGGACCACCGAGCCTACCGTTTCTTACACGGACATTACGTCCTCTGGACTGTTCGATATAATTAAATGACATGTATATTTAAGTTTACACATATAGATCTAATTGATTATAAAAGAAATTTTATAGACTAATCTCCCGAAATTGATGAAAGGATAAGTAATATCAGATTCACAAACTTGAGTATAAAGTGAATCCTATCACTAATCGATACCCACTCCATCTTTTATCTCCCTATGTTACCCACAAACGTCTATGACCACGACCACTGAAACGCTACACAGTAAATTCGACACGAAGAGTCTTCAGGGAAAAGAGACACAAAGTCCATATCACCTTGGTACTCTCTATGAGCCTCAACTTTTTCTTCCTTGTTAGCGAACTAAAAATGAAATGGTACTAAGTTAGTCCTTGAAAATGTAGAGTACGTACAAAAAGGAACAGAGAACAGAACGGACTGACGATACCTCGTAGTTGGCCAGACTTTACCGAGGTGGAAGGAGTAAGGAGACCCGAAGAGGTGGAGGACCCGACCAAATTACGTCTGCCCCTTTAAGTCATACTTCCGACCTCTCAGACACTTAACTGTATCTAGGGACTCGTGGACACACCCAAGGTCTGACAGTGTCAAGAGTTGGTGAAGTATAGATAGAAGGGAAGTACTGTTGAACGGGACACCAGAAGTTAGGAGTTGTAGTGTGTGTTTCTGTTCTTGGAATGTCTCTGACAAATTGGTCGAGTGTGTACACTCGTTCAAGTCAAGGGATATGCCTTAGTACACGACCACACACAAGTAAGTGAAGACAGGATACACTGAGAAACACTAGGGTACCTGACATCGGGTGGTCCGAGAAGACAGGTACCCTAAGGTCCGTTCTTATGACCTCACCCAACGGTAAGGGAAGAGGTCTCCCAGAAGGGCTGGGTCCTTAGCTTGGGTTCATAGAATACAGAGGACAAAACCGTCCATCCAGGAAATGGTGATCCCGGTGAACCCTTCGGGATTACTTAGTATTATACAAATTGACTAGTGAGAGTCTACGTGACCAGTCTACACAAAGAATTAGTCAAACATATAATACGTTCGTATAAGTCAAAGACTTTTATGTGAGTGGACATGTAAAAACTACGTATATGAAGAGAGATACTTCTAGTATTAAATTATTACTTAATAAACCTTCAAGACTTGTATATAAGTCCTATTCCATGGTCAGAAGTATTAGTAAATACACATACTCTTTACCCTTTATATAGACTTTTTAACAAAAGTAGGTTATACGAAATTAATTAGTACTCGTGATATATTCGTAGAAATATCCTCTGTTTACACGAAGAGAGAGAGTAAGAGAGAGAGAGATAATATATATATATATACATGTGTGTGTATCATAAAGATTAATCCCCTAAAGGACCACCGAGTCAACTATTTCTTAGACGAACATCACGTCCTCTGGACCTAAGTTAGGGACCCGGTCCCTCTAGGAGACCTTTTTCTTTACCGTTGGTGAGATCATAAGAACGGACTCTTTAGGATACCTCTCTCCTCGGACGATCCGATATCAGGTACCCCAACATTTAACAGTCTATGTAGAATTCCTTATTTGACAGAGGTGGTCAGAAATATCAATGTACGTATAAGTAACTCAATTTATTAATGACTTTAGTAATCAACAGATATACATAATCTTGAATTACATATAAAAATTTTAATTGTTAATGTAATATAGTTTACCTTAACCAAACGTTAATAATTTATGTGTTAATTTTGTCGAATCCTTTGGTTCAAGAGTTCTACTGGAAATCCAATCGTTATCTCCTACACTTACAAAACTCCAGTAGTAATAGTAAGGTCGTCGGAACCACGATTCTCCGATGGAGTCATCCTTACTTGTCTCTTTCTTTGTACTTTCTCCTCTTTACCTCGATTCTGTTCTTTGACTGTTAACCCGTCTCGAGCGGAAACTTCACTCGACATTTAAAGGTTTTACAGGACTACGATTCTTCAAAGGATATCCTTTATTATAGGTACTTCTAGGTTTAAGTAAAAAAATCTGTTAAAGTCCCCTCCCATCATTTCCGAAATTTAGTATATTTATTCAACCTTTCCCTCAGTTTATATTTGACTACTTCTTATCTCCTCCACTCCTCTTTCCTAAGTACTCTTGTGATCTCTCGTGAAACAACTAAGTCTCTGACCAGTTGGTCTCTTATCGTGCACACCGTTGGTCCGAAGGTCAATTAGACAGAGACTTATCTTCGTACTGGAGTAGACGATCTGCTTTTCTAAGGTCGGTCTTCGATTACCAAATACCTCCGTGACGGTACACGACGCATGAAATATCTCCAATTGAGAAATTACGAAGGGTAAAAAAGAAAAATGGGTGGAGGTCTGTGTACGTGAAATATAGATACCTTCGTCTCCGAGACTATGTGACTTATGGTCAGGTTTACAGAGACCCAGTTTTTACCTCGTTCGGGGGTTTACGTCAAATTACACTGAAGTCGCTAGGACAATCAAAGACATCGTATGTCTTTGGCACTGAGGTCCATTGAAATTTTCGGTTATGGGTGTCCCTCATATTTTTTCTTTTAGGACCGCTTCATACGAGTATACGGGACCTAGTCGACGAAGTAGAAATCTTTTATTTTATAAGGTGCAAGACAAAGTTTCGGTTTTATAAGAGTCGGGGACCTCCGAAGACGACACGAAGAACTAGATAAGTAGTATAACGACGTGACTTAGTCCTTTCTTGGAGTCGTTGACTGTTGTTTCACACACTATAAAAAGACATTAAATTTTTAGAAGTATGTAGAGTTATCTACATACTTTTTATATACTTTTATCTTTTATCTCCCTTCAATCTTTCAAATATAACAGATGTCATTTTTAAGTAGTAGAGGGTGGAGGGAGGGGTATGGTAGGGAGACCCAGTAGGGTTCATTTTTTTTTTAGTTATTTATTTATTTTTTTTTTAATAGTAGACTATAATTTCGTACGAAGTATAAAATTTTCAACTAAAAAGTAGGTCCAGTCCCGTGTTTTCATTAGTGAATTAAAGATCACGAAGTCAACTCAAAGGGAATTGATGGAACTAGCACAGCGGAAGTTATAAACAAGTCTCGACTTTAAAGTCCCATTTAAAAAAAAAAAATTTCCGATTCTCAATTAAAAGACCATTTAAAAGTGACTATAAAAATTAAAACATAAAATCTGTAAAAAGGGAGACAATAAAATCTTCACACACTTAATGTTCAACTTGAGCCTTACTTTATTACTTATCTCAGGATTAATTCTTGAACGCGAGTCCTCAGTCTTATTTAACTTTAAGTTCGAGGTGGCTAGTAATTGACACATTAAAACTTGAACAATGAATTGAACTCATAGTTTTATTTTACTCCAAGAACAGTCACGATATACCCTTAATTTACTCGTTCGTACATACTAATCGGACGTACAAACTATATGACATTGATAATTGTTAATAAAACCATTCTCTTCAAACGAACAAAATAAATAAATAAAAATTAAAGGAAAAATAATACTAAGAAATACCGAAAAGTCCACCGAGTCACCATTTTTTAGGGGACGATTACGGCCTCTGGGTCTAAACTAGGGACCCAATCCTTTTAGGGGACCTCCTCCTTTACCGTAAGGTAAGGTCATAAGAATGACCCCTTTAGGGTACCTGTCTCTTCGGACAACTCGATGTCAGGTAACAACAACAAGTCAGTCGGTCAGCACAGGTTGAGAAACGTTGGGACACCGGAGGGACGGGGAGTGGTTAAGGGTTTCAACCGGGTTCAAGTACAGGCAACGTAACCACTACGGTAGGTCGGTAGAGTAGGGAGAAGAAGACGGGAGTTAGAAAGAGTCTTAGACCCTAAAAAGGTTACTCAACCGAAGACGTAGTAAACTGTTTTTACGACCTTGAAGTCGAATTCGTAGTCAAGAAGGTTTCTCATAAGTCACAACTAAAGGGAATTCTAACTGACCAAACTAGAGTAACGACAAGTTCCCTGACAGTTCTCAGAAGAGGACGTGGTGTCAAACTTCCGTAGTTAAGAAACCATAAGACGGAAAAATTACCAGGTCGAGAGTGTTGACATACACTGGTGACATTTCTGGTATTGGAAATAATATATCTGGTAACAGTAGTCTCATTACAGAGACGAAAAGTTGTGTGACAGATCCAAACAGTATCGAAAGGACGGTTCTTCGTCAGTAGAAGACTAAAGTACCGACGTCAGTGGTATACGTTACTAAAATTTCGGGTTCTTCTCCTTTAGACAGTAATGAAGGTAGAAAAGGGGAAGATAAATGGTGATTACCCCGACCTACGGTCCTAGAATCAATAAAAAATTATAAATCGAAATTCGACTGAGTAAGTGAGAAGAGGAAGTTGGAGTAGTTCTCCGAGAAATCAGGGAGAAGCTAAAGACGGTAATCTCACTACAGTAGGTCTATAGACGTCAACAACTATAGGATATCAGGTACCCCAGAGTTTCCAGTCTGTGTTGACTCGGTGACTCGTACGTGTGTACGTATGATAAAGAGACGGGACGAAACGGAAAAGGGAATCTTTTATGTGGTCCACGAGACCCGGTACAAAAGGAGAGGAAAGAAGACAGAAGACTGATTTTGACAACAAAGGGGTACACCGAAACGTACCATACCCTAAGGATCGTTTACTTTAAGTAAGAAGAAAGTCACTACGACTCTGGACAAACAACAGTGAGTCTATGAAAGTATTTAATTTTACTTCAAACGTTGTCTCTACGTTGTTTCTGTAAATAAGTTGTCAATACGGGAAATAAAGAAAGAATACTCCGAGTCGAGACAAGTACATCGTTTAACTTGGAAAGGTCCCATACCTAACGCCAACCAAATTTGGGGAATACCATATAAGTAAGACGAATTAATTTCCAACTACACACTAGTTTACGACCGTTCCTTTAAGTTCTTTTTCGTATGTACACCTTAATACCTTTTTTGTCCTAAGAGGGACTATTTCCTCTTTGAATTTTCTTCTCTTTAGAGATTAAAGGAAGTGAAGGAAAGAACGAAACGGATTACAAGTTCGGAGATTTATACAGTCTCTTCGACCTAATTTCCGGATTTAGGAACTACTGTGACAACTCAATGGTCCTGTTATCGTTCTCTTGTGTGGAGACCTCTAGAACAATTTAATATGTACGGACACCGAAGTTCTTCCTGTAAAAGTATAAACGGACGAAGGGACCACCGAGTCATCGTTTATTAAGTGGACGTTACGTCCTCAGAGTCCAAACTAGGGACCCAGCTCTTCTAGGGGACCTCTTTCTTTACTGTTGAGTGAGGTCATAAGAACGGACCTTTTAAGGTGCCTGTCTCTTCGAACCGTCCGACGTCAGATACCCCAACGTTCTCATCCTGTGTTCAATCGTTGATTTGGTGGTGGTGGTGGTAAAAATATAAGTAATGAATAACTTACAAACATGACTAAAGTAGTTTTCGACGGGTTACCTGGGTCAAAAGTTTGGACATAAATGTTTTACATAAAATTTTCAGAATCTTACAAAATTTTGGGATGAGTTATAGAGTCAATTGACCGATGTTTAAACTCCTTTAATGTCGTTATTTTTAGATGTTCTAGTTTATTATACGAGTATTAAAGTCTCTTCTAAGGTATCATAATATGTACCATCCCTTAAAGATGGTTTTACACTATCTAGACTTCGTAGGTTTGGTGAGTAAAGGATACTGTTTTAAGTGATTGTACTGATAAGATATAGAAGGTACAATAAGATTTTGTCTTGACAAGTATAAACCCAAACCGTGTAGTTATGGTAATTTTTGTCGAACACATATACAACAACAACAAAAACAGTCTTACATTGTAAGTCTAACTTTAGGTTCAAAGAGAAACCTTTTCACAGTTGCCGTGAAAGGAGATTAAGAGAATTGAAGATAAGTTGAATATGTCACACGGTCATCTACGATTTAATAAAACCTATTAATACAGTAAATTTAGTGTATTGTGATCCTTTGTATAAAAACTGTAAAGGTAAAAATATCTACTCCTTTGACTTCAACTTTCTACTATCCATTGAATGGGTTCGAGTGTTTCGACTTATTACTCGTTATATAATTTTTAACATCGGAAGACTTGACTGGTGTTTCAGACTCTAGGGTTAGTTACGTCAAATGACACTATAACGATCTAGTTTAATTAAGGAAGATAATACGGTACTTCATGACTGTGTAAACTTCTAGTTTTTCATTTTCCCTATATGATCCTAAAATTTTTGTTTTGTTTTTGTGGATTGTTCTTACTTGTCAAAAAAGTTTTTCTTCTTTATGTTTATTAGTCATACACACAATACACAATTCTATGTGAGTGACAAGAATCTTAGGTTTTTTACCTTAACACCCACACACAACACACAATTAACGAGTCAGCACCGGTTTAGAGACGTTGGGATACTTGACATCGTGTGGTCCCAAGAGACAGGTACCTTAAGAGACCCGTTCTTATGACTTCACCTAATGGTAAGGGAATACGTTTCATAGAAGGACTGGGTCCCAAACTTGGGACCAGAGGACGTAGTGTCCGTCTAAGAAAAGGTAAACTCGATGTCCCTTCAGGATTTTTACTTCAAATATCCCTAGCTATGGTTATGGTATAGAATAAAAGGAATGGTGTTTAAAATCATTAAGATTACTCTTCAACGTCATTTTGTTCTGAGGATTATTTGACGATATCAATTAACATTTAACCTCACTTAAAGGACCTCCCTCCAAAGGTAATGAGGTTCTCAGAAATTTTTACAAGTTCATTATCAAAGAGATCTTTACGAAAAAACACCTTATTAGTCTGAACGGAGTCTCAAATATATTGTTCTAAAAGTGGTTATTTTCATGTTTATTCACGGTGCACCGTACAAATGAATAGAATTATATGATGAATTTATAGAAACATATATTAATCACTGTACCCGTTTACAAATGATTTATTTCGTTTTAAAAATTTTTACTGTACAGAAACAAACGTAAAAATACTATATAATATTATAAGGTTCAATAATTAAGAAGTGAGTTTCTGAATATAACGGTCCTACCATGTTTCTGACTGAAGCATACAAGAATCAACGGAAGACTTCATAAAAACATAAAGAGTGACACAAAGACCCGAAACCGGTAAGAACAACAAAGAAACGACCTAGGTAAGATAACGACCAAGTGGAACATGGGTCAGAATTTCAATGGTTTCGTTAACTAAAATGGTGACGGGCTCTTACTAGGGTGGATAGGAACGTAGGTGACTATTCCTCTCTGGTGGTTATTCCTTTCGGAAACTACTAGAACAGAAAGTGCCGACGAACGTTTAGGATTGTCTACTACGACACTTTCACAACGTGTGTTATACGGTCGTTTAGACCTTTTGAGTCGTCACCGGTGTCCTGACCTTTTCCAGTCAAAAGTAAGGTTAGGGTTTCTTTCCGTTACAGTTTCTTATTAGTTTGATGGAGTGTTAACGTGAATAGAGTGTCCAATCGTTTCATTACGAATTTTAAGAGGTTTGGTCGGAAGTTGTCTTTCACTTGACACTTTAAGGTCTACAAGTTCGACCTAAATCTTTTCCGTCTCGTTGGTCTCTAAACCTTGAACTATACCTTGTTGCCTGACCAAGGTTTATCCCTTTCCTCATATAGTTCCGACATATAACAGTGGGATGAATAAATTGAATTTAACGGTTGTAAGTAACCTAGTAGTTTTTTTATTTGTTCTCTCAAGGTTTTTTTGACGATGAAGACGAAATGACTGATACGGTTTCGGAAACTGACACATAGAGTTACTTGACACCCTTAAAGAATTTCTCTACCCTTATAGTCCGGTGGACTGGACGGAGGACTCTTTAGACATACGTTCAATTCTTCGTTGTCAATCTTGACCTGTACCTTGTTACCTGACCAAGGTTTAACCCTTTCCTCATGTAGTTCCGAATAACAGTGGGACGAATAAATTGAATATACATCTCATGTAGTACTCTTTACGACCCAACCTATTTCGTGTTAGACCTTAGTTTTAACGACCCTCTTTATAGTTATTGGAGTCTATACATCTACTTTGGTGGGAATACCGTCTTTCACTTCTTCTTCATTTTTCGGAGAACTACTTTCACTTTCTACTCTCACTTTTTCAACCGAATTTTGAGTTATAAAGTTTTTGATTCTAGTACCGTAGGCCAGGATAGCGAAGTACCGTTAATCTACCCCTTCTCACCTTTGTCACTCTATGAAATTAAAACCCCCGAAGTTTTAGTGACGTCTACCACTGACGTCAGTACTTTAATTTTCTACGAACGAGGAACCTTCCTTTTAATACTGGTTGGATCTAACGTATAATCTTTTGTTTCTGTAACGAAACTATTGTTTCCAGACAGATCAGTTTTGATACCAAAAAGGTCCTCAGTGCATACCAACACTCTCAACCTGACATTTCTTTCGACTCACGACTTCTTAACTACGAAAACTTGACACCATAACCTCTTCTGAGAACTCTCAGGGAACCTGTCGTTCCTCAAGGTTGGTCAGGTAGACTTTTCTTTAGTCAGAACTTATAAGTGATCTTTCTGACTATGACTTCGACTTTGAGGTTATGAAACGGGTTCACTTCAGAGAGTCAGCATAGGCTGAGAAACGCTGGGGTACCTGACATCGGATGGTGCTAGGAGGTAGGTACCCTAAAAGGTCCGTTCTCATGACCTCACCTAACGGTAAAGGAAGAGGTCTCCTGGAAGGGCTAGGTCCCTAGCTTGGGCCCAGAAGACGTAGCATCCGTGTGCGAAATGGCAGACTCGATTTTTCCTTCAGGACATGAAACGGGTGGACTACGTTTCTTGACTGAGTAACTTTTCTAGGACTATGACCCTTTCTAACTTCCACCCTCCTCTTCCCCTGCTGTCTCTTACTCTACCAACCTACAGTAGTGACTACGATGCCTGTACTCAAACTCATCCGAGCTCCTCAACCACTACCTGTCCCTTCGGACCACACGACGTTAGGTACCCCAGCGTTTCTCAGTCTGTGTTGATTCCCTGACTACAATTGGTTTAACGACGGATTTTCTAGAGCTTTTGTGATGGGTCTTGACAGACTAAAACTCCCGGATGTCCCAATGTGGGGACTCCAGGAACTCTATTTCCTGTTCTTTCTCTACCGTCTAATTGACGAGTTAGGAGGAAATGACAGAAAGTGTTAGTAACTTGATAAAACTTTACGTCATCAAGATTCGTCGGAGAACCCTCTACGGGGATTCACAGTCTCCTTGGTCAACACAGAACTCGAATTCGACAGTGGTCGAAGTACTACGTAGTGAAACATAAACGAGAGAGAGAGGAAGGGGTATAGAGAGGGATATGGGGAATAAAAATAAAGGAACCGTTTCGTGGGACAGTTTATTAACAATCCTTTATCCGACAGACGGAGTCCGTACACACACACACACACTTTGGGTCTATCATCACAAATAAAAAGTACTTAAATAGACCAAGAAATATATGTATGGATCTCCATCCCACACCAATAGAGACGACAATTCTATGTGTTTAGAAGGAGAAAAGAGGGAAACGGTCTGTGAACGAGATAGAAAGACGATACTGAAAAATGAGACCTTGGACCCGGAAAAGAAGTTTCTACCTTAAAGACAATAGTTAACTAAGTGACTTGTTTGTATTATTTATTTTCTTTTCCTTCTCTTCGTTACTTCTAATATAGATGTAAAGTAGGTCGATGATTACATACGTTTATCTCTGTATTCCCTTGTCTTCATCTTAATTTTTTGTTCCTTTTATATTATTTCATCAAGGAGATCAATCATCCTATCTTCAATTATAGAAAAGGAGAAAAAAACAAACTGTTAATCGTGAATTGATATCGTTATTTTAATATAATGACTAAAACGATATAATAAAACCGTACAATACTCTTCCCTTGACTACTCCTTTTCTTTAGTCAGTATCCCAGGATTAGTACTTCTTTTAAAACTACTTTACCCTCCTCGTGTATCTTAATCTGTGTTTTCTTGTGTCTTACTTATTTCTCCCAATTCCTCTTATTTCTATTCTTGACCTCACAACTCACGATTTAGAGAAAGACTTTATGGGAGTGTGTGTGTGTGTGTGTGTGTGTGTGTGTGTGTGTGTCTTTATTGCAAAAAAGTTAAAAGACTGATAAGGAATTGGACATGTCTTCCGTGTATTTAATTGGTAGAGTAACAGACGACGACGTAAGGCACCCCAGTGTTTCTCAGCATGTCCTGAATCGTTGACTTTTTGTTGTTAAATAAACATTGTATGTTAACTATCAAAATACACGTCTCTTGGTTTAATTAATTGTTAGACGATCAATAGACACAAAAGACCATTTCAAGAATATTGAAAGGTATTTAAAACGAATACTCGCCCAGTGTTCGAATACGAATTGGACCAGGTTAGACTTATAAAATCAAACGATCCCGATCTCATCGATCTTCCAAATTCGTCACCTTTAAATAAAGGAGTATTATGTCCTCCGATCTTAAAATCCTGGTTCTACAACTACCACGCAAACAGGACTTTGAAGAAAGAACCTAAACATGTACCGAAAGAAGGTGGTAAAAGAAATATCCTAAAAGGGAGACACAGACATGATTACAGAAGAAGTAAAACGGAATCCCGGATGATTTTACTGAAGTAAAAATGAATTAATGAGAGAGACTCTAAGACCTCCAAGTCGAGTCAAGTCAGAAAGTCAGTGAAGGCTGAGAAACGCTGGACTACTTAGTGTCGTGCGGTCCGGAGGGACAGGTAATGGTTGAGGTTCTCAGATGGGTTTGAGTACAGGTAGTTCAGCAACTACGGTAGATCGGTAGCGTAGGAGGCAGTAGGGGAGAGGAGGATGGGGATTTGGGAGGTTCGTAGTCCCTGAAAAGGTTACTTCACCGGTTTCATAACCTCAAAGTTGAAGTTGTAGTCAGGAAGGTTACTTGTGGGTCCTGACTAGAGGGAATCCTACCTGACCAACCTAGAGGAACGTCAGGTTCCCTGAAAGTTCTCAGAAGAGGTTGTGGCGTCAAGTTTTCGTAGTTAATAAACCGTGAGTCGAAAGAAGTGTCAGGTTTAGAGTGTGGGTATGTACTGGTGACCTTTTTGGTATCGGAACTGATCTGCCTGGAAACAACTGTTTCATTACAGAAACGAAAACTTATACGATAGATCCAACCATTATTCCCAATTTTGAAACCCTATATTTAAACCCCCCGTGTTTTAAGTGAACCCTGTGACCTTATTTGACCGAAGTGAGAATTACTCGATGAACCGTGACCTATTCAATGAAGTATAGGAACTAAGAGTCAAAGTCAAGGCAAGTGAAGTCAGCGAGTCAGTACAGGTTGAGAAACGCTGGGGTACTTAGCGTCGTATAGTCCGGAGGGACAGGTAGTTTTTGAGGGTCTCTAGTGAGTTTTAGTACTGGTAGCTCAGCCACTACGGTAGCTCGCTAGAGTAGGAGACAGTAGGGGAAGAGGAGGACGGGGCTTAGGGAGGATCGTAGTCCCAGAAAAGGTTACTTAGTTGAGAAGTGTACTCCACCGGTTTCATAACCTCAAAGTCGGAGTCGTAGTCAGAAAGGTTACTTGTAGGTCCTGACTAGAGAAAATCCTACCTAACCAACCTAGAGGAACGTCAGGTTCCCTGAGAGTTCTCAGAAGAGGTTGTTGTATCAAGTTTTCGTAGTTAAGAAGTCGTGAGTCGAAAGAAGTGTCTGGTTGTAAGTGAGGTATGGACTGGTGACCTTATTGGTATCAGAACTGATCTACTGAAACAACCGGTTCATTACAGAGACGAAAACTTATAGGATAGATCCAACCAGTATTGAAAGGAAGGTTCCTCATTTGTAAAAAATTAAAGTACCAAAGTTAGTGGTAGACGTCAATAAAACCTCTAGTTTTTTTATTTCAGACTTTGACATAGGTGACAAAGGGGTAGATAAACGGTACTACTACCCTGGTCTATAGTACTAGAATTAAAAGACTTACAACTCTAAATTCGGTTGAAAAAGTGAGAGGAGAAAGTGAAAGTAGTTCTCCGAAAAATCAAGGAGAAGTGAAAGACGGTATTCCCACCACAGTAGACGGATAGTCTCCAATAACAATAAAGAGGACCGTTAGAACTAAGGTCGAACACGAAGGAGGTCGGGTCGTAAAGAGTACTACATCAGACGTGTCTTCAATTTATTCGTCCCACTGTTATATGTCGAAACTGTATGAGGAAAAGGATAAACCTTGATCAGACAACAAGGTACAGATCAAGATTGAAAACGAAGGACTGGACATATGTCCAAAGAGTCCTCCGTCCAGTCCACCAGACCATAAGGGTAGAGAAAGTCTTAAAAGGTGTCAAATAACACTAGGTGTGTCAGTTTCCGAAACCGTACCACTTATTTCGTCTTTATATACAAAAGACCTTTAAAAGAACGAAAAAGCTACTAGGTCGTCTACAACCCTTAAACTAGAGACCAAGGAGACTGAAAAGATTTTGGTCGAACTTGTAGACCTTCAAGTGCAAAGTGTATAACGACTTCGAACCGAACCTCTTAAAACTCGTAATGAAATGATCGTACACTCTACTCACGTTCACACGTCATCAAACTCGTAAGAAATCGTAATGGAA
The DNA here is from genome assembly GCA_006410555.1 of Capra ibex. Taxonomy (NCBI): domain Eukaryota; kingdom Metazoa; phylum Chordata; class Mammalia; order Artiodactyla; family Bovidae; genus Capra; species Capra ibex. The sequence continues at coordinate 2,136,666 of SJYO01055780.1, forward strand.
AGAAACCCTAACCTTACTTTTAACTGGAAAAGGTCAGGATACCGGTGACGACTCAAAAGGTTTAAACGACCGTATAACTCACGTCGTGAAAGTGACGTAGTAGAAAGTCCTAAACTTTGTCGAGTTGACCTTAAGGTAGTATAGGTGACCGAAACAAGCATCACTAAGATTTCGGGCGAACTGAAGACAAAGTCCTACAGACCGAGATCCACTCACTAGTGTGGTAGCACTAATAGACTCAACACTTCTAGAAAAAACATGTCAAGAAGACACATAAGAACGGTGGAGAATAATTATAAAAGACGAAGACAATCCCGTAATGGTACTATCTTCGTTCCAGACTACGACATGTCTCGTTATAACGTATCCTTGGACCTTACAGTCCAGGTCCTTAGTTCCGTTTATCTTTCACCAGTTTATCCTCTACCGTTCTCACTTGTAACTGTAAGATCCTTAGTCGTTTGATTTTACCTGACCTTACTCACTTAAATTGAGTCTACTGGTAACATAGATAATGACACTCGTCCTTAGGGAATCTTCTTTACCTCATCGGTAGTGACAGTTGTTCTCTCAGGTTTTACGTCATGAACCTACGTCAGAGTTTTTACTGTCTTACTAGAGACAGGTAAAGGTTCCGTTTGGTAAGTTATAGTACCATTAGGTTCGGATAAGGGGTTGATCATTACGACTTATACTTACCAAGATACTTCTGGATGTTCTGGAAAATCTTGATTGTGGGTTTTTCTACAGGAAAAGTAATGTCCCATGAACTTACTTTTTGGTCCTTCAGTTCCTTGTGGACCTCATTGTCCGTTTAAACCAGAACCTCATGCCTTACTTCGTCCCACTTCCGACTGTCTCAAAACGGTTCTCTTACGAGACCAGTATCGTTTGTGGGAGAAGGTTGTTGTGTTCTCTTCTGAGATGTGTACCTGTAGTGGTCTACTAGTTGTGGTTTTAGTCTAACTAATATAAGAAACGTCGGTTTCTACCTCTTGGAGATATGTCAGTCTTATTTTCTTCTGGCCCTCGACTGACACCGAGTCTAGTACTTGAGGAATAACGGTTTAACCGTCTGAATTTAACTTCTTTCATCCCTTTTTGTGATCTGACAAGTCTATACTGAATTTAATTTATAGAATACTATAACGTCACCTTCACTCTTTATCTAAATTCCCTGATCTAGTTTATCTGTCTCACGGACTTTTTGATACCTACCTCCAAGTACTGTAACATGTCCTCTGTCCCTAGTTCTGGTAGGGGTTCTTTTTCTTTACGTTTTTTCGTTTTACCGACAGACTCCTCCGGAATGTTTATCGACACTTTTCTTCTCTTCGTTTTTCGTTTCCTCTTTTCCTTGCTATATTCGTAGACTTACGTCTCAAGGTTTCTTATCGTTCTTCTCTATTCTTTCGGAAGGAACCGTTCGTTACGTTCCATCATCTCGTTTTGTTGTCTTATCCTTTCTGATCTCTAGAGAAGTTCTTTTAATCTCTATAGTTCCCTCGTAAAGTACGTTTCTAAGACATATTAATACATGTATAAACTTTATTCGTTTATACTATCGTACAACATTCCTCCTTTCCTATTTTATATTCGGTGAACCATTTCACTTTATCAGATCCACAATCTTTCTACACGAGAAAAGACCACTCACGTGTAAAGTCTCTTTGCCTTCGAAATTATTCGTAGTCAGTTAAGTCAGTCAAGTCAAGACAACGAGTCAAGTCAAGACAACGAGTCAGTACAGGTTGAGAAAGAGTGGGGTCAATGACGTCGTACGGTCCAAAGGGACAGGTAGTGGTTGAGGGTCTGGAACGAGTTTGAGTACAGATAGTTCAGTCACTACGATAAGTTGGTAGAGTAGGAGACAGTAGGACAAGAGTCGTATCATAGTCACTATCAAGTCTATAATATATCGTCCCCAAGAAATTATACCCCTTTACACTCATAGTAATATGAGTAAAGAGAAGGACAGGGGAAACTAGTCCTAAAGGTGTAATGACTGTTCAATATTAATATCTAACTATATATCAAAGATCAGACACTAGTGGTAACTTAATCCATCAAATAGACAGAGTAGATGCTAATATTAACCTCGTAGACCATACTACGATTTTATTGTCAACTCAATTATTCAATTAAACAAAATATGGGAATTACTTAGTCTTAGTTCCCCATATTTATAAAAATTTCTATAAATTTCACGAATGGTGACATTTACAAACATAAGATAACCTATAAATATATCGGTAGTTTGTTTTAGAAGAAGTTTTATCTCAAACGTTAGAATTTTTGTATGTGATCTTCATACGTATGTTTAAACAACTACGGGTACATTCTTAAGAGGAAACCCCCTGTCTTTGAATTACTTCACTCATAAACTCACAAGTCCTGGATACAGGTTTAAATGGAGATTTCACTCTGACTACCTCTATAACTTCAGAAACCCACGGTGACTCTGATCAACGAGTAGCATTTACTGAATTGACCGATTACTACTAAGAGCAATATAATCGTATATGAAAATTTCTGGACAACGGTATAAGTATACTTAAATTTTATTAAGAAATTCAGGACATCGTCAATAAGAATGACAGTCAATTATAAAGTTGTAAGATTGTGTTATGACCTAAAGAATTTTAAGGAATGTTCGAACCAATTACAATCGAAAGAGGAATCCTTTCTTAAGAGCTACATCTGTTTAACGCACAAACCAAGACATTCCGACTTCTAGTTTCTATTTTTTGAACCATTTAGTAAATTTATTATTTACGGGTATAAATTCCAAAGAACACTTTAAAGGAAGAATTAGTACAGAAATTTTATTGATATACACAATAGTCTCTTGACAAACATAGAAGTAATTTTTTATTAAAAGACGTCGAGAAATATCCAAAAACAGTTACGGGGTCATAAAATTATATCTAATTTGATAAAATGGTTTACTCTAACTAAAATCTTCAATACATATAGTACTTAATGTATTTATGTTTTTATTTATCGACTAGAACCTCTTTAATCTCTAGTATGTCCCTTGTCTATTTTAAATCTATTAAGATTACTCATAGAAGTCATGGAAAAGACAAGTCAAGTCAAGTCAGCGAGTCAACACAGGCTGAGAAACGTTGGGGTACTTAACGTCGTGCGGTCCGGAGGGACAGGTAGTGGTTTAGGGCCTCAAGTGAGTCTGAGTGCAGGTAGCTTAGTCACTACGGGCAGGTCGGTAGAGTAGGAGTCAGTAGGGGAAGAGGAGGTCGGGGGTTAGGGAGGGTCGTAGTCTCAGAAGAGGTTACTCAGTTGGGAAACGTACTCCACCGGTTTCATGACCTCAAAGTCGAAATCGTAGTAAGGAAGGTTTCATTAGGGGCCCGACTAGAGGAAGTCTTACCTGACCAACCTAGAGGACCGTCAGGTTCCTTGAGAGTTCTCAGAAGAAGTTGTGGTGTCAAGTTTTCGTAGTTAAGAAGTCGTGAGTCGGAAGAAGTGTCAGGTTGAGAGTGTAGGTATGTACTGGTGTCCTTTTTGGTATCGGAACTGATCTACCTGGAATCAGCCGTTTTATTACAGAGATGAAAACTTATGCGATAGATCCAACCAGTATTGAAAAGAAGGTTCCTCATTCGCAGAAAATTAAAGTACCGACGTTAGTGGTAGACGTCACTAAAACCTCGGGGGTTTTTATTTCAGACTGTGACAAAGGTGACAAAGGGGTAGATAAAGGGTACTTCACTACCCTGGCCTACGGTACTAGAAGCAAAAGACTTACAACTCGAAATTCGGTTGAAAAAGTGAGAGAAGAAAGTGAAAGTAGTTCTCCGAAAAATCAAGGAGAAGTGAAAGACGGTATTCCCACCACAGTAGACGTATAGACTCCAATGACTATAAAGAGGACCTTTAGAACTAAGGTCGAACACAAAGATGGTCGGGTCGTAAAGAGTACTACATGAGACGTATATTCAATTTATTCGTCCCACTGTTATATGTCGGAACTGCATGAGAAAAAGGATAAACCGTCAGACAACAAGGTACAAGTCAAGAATGGCAACGAAGGACCGGACGTATGTCTAAAGAGTTCTCCGTCCAATCCACCAGGCCATAAGGACGATCACAAAAATTCTAATGACTCATTGATAGTACGTATTTTATAGTTGATATATATTTTGTAAGGAAGAAGAGGAAAATTTTTAGGAAGTTCCTTATGTTAAACAAGAAACAAATCTCCCTTTTTCTTTTGTTTTGTCTTTAAGTTTCTCAATTCATTCATCAAATTCAAGTGTGTCAATAAATCCTCTTTTGAAGTGAGATTGAAGTACAAAAAGTCTTGAATGGATTTAAAAGAGAAAAGTATCGTTTCATAACGTATGATAGTGGGCGACCCATACACACTGACTAAATTCCGAACAGTAACGTTACATACTCCAGGGAAGATTCACTGTGATAACCATTTCTTAGACAGACGGGACTCTCTGTATTCTGTGAACTTAAGTCAGGGACCCAACCCTGTTAGGGGACCTCCTCCCGTACCGTTGGGTGAGGTCATAAGAATGGACCTTTTATGGTACCTACCGCCTCGGACCACCCGATATCAAGTATCCCAGTGTTTTTCAGTCTGTACTGAATTCGCTGAATCTTCCGTACGTATCGTTACATACGATAGTGGGTCATCCGAGTACACTAAATAAACTCTCGAAATTCGAGACTCTTAAATCTTCTAAAATAGATGAACTTCATTTAATACATTATAGAACTTACTTTCTTTATTGAACCGTAAATTAATCTAAGAGACCGTTTCAAAATTGTTTACAATACAAAACAGACCGATTTGTCATATTTATAAAAAATATTTCAAAAGGTAACCTAGTTATTTAAAGGAAGGGGTCTCTTAAAGGGCAGTGACACGAAGCTTCTGTTAAACCTTGTAGACGAAGGTCACGGTAACTAACGCAAGTGTAACATTATATAACTTTTTACAAAAATAATAAGGATACAGTAATAACTTCCAGAGGTCTCTAAACTTTAGTAGACTTGTCAAACTATATGTTTTGAGAATGTACGTAAATGATGAAAGAAAGGTATTTTAGGTTTCATGTGTTTCACTTAGTTTACGTCAAGAATCTGACAACACTCTTTACCTTGTTATTACTTGGTCCCTGAAACCGAGTAAAGACTTTCTAGACTCCATCAATCCAAGGACAACTTACTGTACGGTCTCATTTTAACCGGTGTTATCCTTGGTCTTTAAACTGTATAGTTACCTTCACCTTAATAAACAAGGTATAACTTGGGACCTTTGTGATTAAAACTTCAGTCAGTCAGATTGATCACCTTTACCCGACCAATTTAAGGAATGATTATTGTTTCCACCACCACTAGACTAACGACAGGACACACTGAGAACACTGGGGTACCTGAGATCGAACGGTCCAAGGAGATAAGTACCCTAAACTATCCGTTTTTATGACGTCACCCTACGGTAAGGGAAGAGGTCCCTTAAAAGGACTGGGTCCCTATTTTGGGGGTAGAGGACGTAACGTCCGTCAGAGGACGTAACGTGATCCTAAGAAGTGACTACTCGGTGGTCCCTGTGGTGATTATTGTTTCTTACCATACCTATTGAGACCGGACGTCCAATTTTGACTATAAAGGAAAGATTTCTCGAACTCGTACTAACTCAAGGATTGTACGTATGTCCGTAAAATATCAATTCAGTACAAATAAACCCCTTGTGTACCACCCCTTCACCTCCCTCGTATTTAGACATACAGATCAGGTATATAGGAATTCACTTTGGTTAGTTAGTTATATAGAGTCCTTCATTTTCAGTTCGATATATAAGTCCCCTCTCTGGTGTACTTCTCGTCTTAAAGTGTTCCATTCTGGTTAGATTAGTTCGGGGATCTTACTTGTTCGTCACCAAAACAAAAATTCATATCTATCTTTTTATCAAAATTAAATACATATACTCTTTTAAATCATTGTACTTTTTATTGACTGAAATCTCTTTGGATTTGAGAAGGTCCCTTGTCTATTTTGGATCTTTCATGATCAATGTTAAAATCTTCTAAACACTTTCCATTGTACCCCGAAGGGTCCACCGCGATCAACGCTTATTGTGTGGACGGTTACGTCCTCTGTATACCTACACTCAAACTAGGGGTCCAACCCTTCCAAGGGACCTCCTTCCGTACTGTTAGAGGAGGTCAAAAGAACGGACCTTTTAGGGTACCTGTCTCCTCGGATCCCCCGTCAGGTATCCCAGTGTTGACTTCGTTGAATTGTTTGTGTGTCCGTGTACTTTACATTATAGACATTTTATTCTTATCAGATACCCCCCCCCCATCTTTTATTTTTTGTCAGTCTCCGACACTATGGTGAATACCTTCAATCCCAACAATGTCATTTTATAGACCCTCTTCTTGTAGATCCTTTAACTTCTTCCCTTTTCTTACGATCCTTTATAGAGTAATACATCTCGTTTCTAACCCTTTTTTCTTCTTTTTGGGTTCTGTTATAAACTTTTTTTTTAAAATTCTCCTTCGATGTACCTTCTTATTGATACTTCAAAAGTCTAAAAGATTATCTACTAGGTCTCCCTCTTTAATTTTCTTTTTACTCTCTTTATTAGTTCTTTTTTTTTAGAGTCTACCTTTTATTTCGTTCTTTGAAGTCTAACTTTTTAGAGTGAGGATTTTTTGTAGATGGTATTATTTACTATTCACAAAATCGTGTAAAAAAGACTTTTAAATTTTGTGGTTTAATTAAAAAATTTAATTCAAATGGACATTTTCTATTTTGTTCATAAGATCCTCTTGAAAGTAATTGTTGTGATCGAAGATCTTTTATTACTTTAAACTATAAATTTTTTAAACCACTTTTGTGTTGTATAATTGATTTTAGTTCTAGGATTTTTCGTTAATAAGTCTTATAATTTTTATTTCTATTAAGGTTTCTATTCGTTAATCTTTTAACTACATACCATACTAGACTTACAAACATACCTTACTAACATAATTCTGTGTCCCGCAAACCCTCCCACCTCGGGAGTACTTACGCTAATCGCAAAAATATCTTCTCCGAGGTATTTCTGAGTGTCAGGGAATTTAGTGCACTCCTGTGTCTCTCTTCAAAGGTTGATACGCGGTCCTTCTTCCAGGAATTTTTTTTACACTGGTACGTCCGTTGAACTAGAATTTGAAAGATCTGAAGTTTGGATACTCTTTATTTAAAGACAACAAATATTCGATGGATATCACTTTCACAATCAGTGAGTCAGTACAGGTTGAGGAACACTGGGGAGTCTGATATCGTGTGGTCTTAGGAGACAGGTGCCCTGAAAGGTCCGTTCTTATGACAGTACCCATCGGTATAAGGGAAGAGGTCCCCTAGAAAGACCGTCCCAAGCTTGAGTCAAGAGGTCGTAACTTCCGTTCTAAGAAAAAGTAGAGTCGGTGGTCCCTTGGGGAAAATTTGATGGAGGACGACGACGACGATTCAGCGAAGTTAGTACAGGCTGAGACACACTCGGGTATCTGCCGTCGGGTGGTCCGAGGGGTTAGGGAGCCTAAGAGGTCTGTTCTTGTCACCTCAACTAACGGTAAAAGAAGAGGTAAATTCGATGAATCAGACATCATAAAACAATATTCTTGGACTTGACTGATTCTGTAACGTGAAAGACTGTGTTTCACTACCCTTTCTCTTTTCTTACATAAGATATTTTATGTTTTGTTTAAGTTCTTTTTGTTTGTATTTTCCACTATACTGTCTTCTTATATTCCTTTCCCCTCGGAACTCTCCTTACCGAGAGTAAGATGTAGTCACTCAGAGTCTAAACCTTACTTTATAGTAGTTCTTTTTTTACCGATACAACGACAACAAAAAATAATTATTAAATTAGTTAGCTTATACGGTTTCAGAAGAGATAACAGGGAGAGTTACTGAAGAGAAAAGAGGTTATTATTATCTTCAAAATGGACTCGTGTAGCACCACTTCGTTTTTTTATACAATTGAAGAAACGTTTTTTGAGACCATTACGTTCATTAAAGACCTCTCATTTACTGTTTATTTCAATAGTATCATCATAATTTATGAAAATAGTACGATCAATAAAATAACACAGTCCATGATAAAGTTTACGTAATATTTACAATTGAGTAAATTAAGAGTTATATAGGTATACTTCATCCACGGTCACATGTGCGATTCAACGAAGTCAAGTCAAGTCAAGTCAGTGAGTCAGGACAGGCTGAGAAACGCTGGGGTACTTAGTGTTATGCGGTCCGGAGGGACAGGTAGTGGTTGAGGGTCTCAAGTGAGTCTGAGCGGAGATGGCTCAGTCACTAAGGTAGGTCGGTAGAGTAGGAGACAACAGGAGAAGAAGAGGACGGGGGTCAGGGAGGGTCGTAGTTTCAGAAAAGGTTACTCAGTTGAGAAGCGTACTCCACCGGTTTCATGACCTTAAAGTCGAAATCGTAGTAAGGAAGGTTTCTTTAGGGTCCCGACTAGAGGAAGTCTTACCTGACCAACCTAGAGGAACGTCAGGTTCCCTGAGAGTTCTCAGAAGAGGTTGTGGTGTCAAGTTTTCGTAGTTAAGAAACCGTGAGTCGGAAGAAGTGTCAGGTTGAGAGTGTAGGTATGTACTGATGGTCTTTTTGGTATCGGAACCGATCTACCTGGAATCATTCGTTTCATTACAGAGACGAAAACTTATACGATAGATCCAACGAGTATTGAGAAAAAGTCAGTACAGGTTGAGAAAGACTGGGATGTCTGACATCGGGTGGTCCGAGAAGACAGGTACCTTAAGGGGTCCTTTATTATGACCTCACCTAACGGTAAAGGAAAAGATCCCCTAGAAGGGTAGGGTCCCTAACTTGGGTGTAGAGAATACAGAGATGTAATCATCCTCCCAAGAAATGGTGATTACGATGGACCCTAAACGTCTACTCTTCTGAAAATTGTAGAAAGTGTTCAATTGATTTAATGATGTAAACATAATATACACGTTGTACTTTCCGTTCCGAGAATGGAAGGAGAAGGAGGACCGAGAAGGGGAGGGTACCCGACCTTACATCTATAATATGATCACCAAACACGTCCAGAGAATCTAAACTTCTACGTTTGGATTAGTACTTCCACCTTCTCTTAGTTTTGGTCGTTTGGACTCAGGAATTTTGTACCTTCACTGTATAAACAAAGAATTCTCATTTGTTAATTTCTTCATTTTTTTTTTTTAATTAACCAATAAAACTAATAACAGTGTTGTCGATTTGCACGTAGTTTTACAATTCATCAATCTTATCCTTTTTACTTAGGTTTTACCACAACTGATTTTCTGTTTCTTCCCTTTTCGGACATTTTTATCTTGTTACCTTACAGGTTTCTGGTCTCACTCCTGGAGTCCATTTTGTTTGTCAGGCGGACCGATCGGGTTAAATGTATCCAGTCCGAGTCCCTCTCCTCTCTTTTTGTATTTTTTTCCTCGGTTTTAACTCGGTCCCCGAAGAGAAGAGAAACGCAGAAAACCCAGTAGGGTGGGAGTGAGGAAATCCAACATAAAAGGAAAGGAACGATTAATTTGGTTCGATATTGTGACCAGACAGGCAGAGAAGTTTAAAAACGACACGACTCTGTCTTGGTTCCTTTAATATGTGAGGGGACTGTTTTTGATTGTGTTATGATTCTTTTACCTACAAGCATTATACTGTTACTGTATACTAAGAAAACAGTTATTCTTTCTTTTTGTTAACGTTTAAAGTCTTTTTTATACAAGTTCTCAGTGCCCCTTTTGTATTTCGTTCGATTTTACTTTAAGACTAAAAATTGTTATATGTTTTACATTGTCAACTCCTCCCCCTAAACAGGAACTGGAAATCTCGATAAGGATAAACGTAGTTTCTCGTGTAGACTTATTGTTCCCTAATGTAATACAAATAAAGAGATGACCAGGTTAGTGTAACCACCAAAAACCATTATGTCTTCTACAAGTATTATTAAATACGAGAAGAACTTACAGATTCTGAATTCGATATTTCTGTCGAACCCTGATTGAACAATATTAAAAATACATTCTAATATGTGGAACGGTTTTATTTTTATTTGTTTTGACCGAACTTTTAAAACTTTTCATTTCCTCGTTGATCTTTGATTCTTTAAAATCACACGTTTACAAACGTAAAATGAATTTTTCTTTGGTTCTATGTGACGAACGTCAACTAAATCGTTCTCTTTTTCCTTACTCATAGAATGTATTTTCTGATTAATTACTTTCTCTAATTCTTTTTATAATGATTAGATAAATTCTTCCCCTTTATCCTAAATAAATGTTAATAAAAAAGGTATCATTCCCTAATTAGTTTAGATCCGACTGTTTAGTTCTTTACCTCAATTACATAAATTATATAACACTACGTCCCTTACTTGTCTACTTGGTTATTCGACTCTTTCGATTTTACACAAAAAAGGACCGTCACAGTGATCCCTATTTCGACTGTGTTCCGAAGAAATTATAAAGAAAAAATAATACATGTATATAAATACAATATTATTTTATCAAGTACTCCATCTGTAGAGTACTAAAATCAACGAGGTCAGTCATTCTCCATGACATGAATGGTCCCTAGACAAAAGGACTAAAACTTTTTGACACTATTAAGTGGGAATTAACAAGTTAGTTTTCTTCGGTTTCATTAGTTCTGAAGAGAAATATGATGTCTTTCACCAGAAATGGACAGTCGATGTTTCAAAGAATTTGAAATTACGATTCTATTCATCGAGTCGACGTTTTACTCGTCGTTACAGGAACCATACGCTAGTCAAAAAGGTGTTTAGAACAACACCACTTAAGATCTCTTATTACGTAAATCAGGACCCACAAGAAACCTTTCTTACTACGATTTCGACTTTGAGGTCATGAGACCGGTGGAGTACACTTCTTAACTGACTAACCTTTTCTGACTAGGACCCTCCCTAATCCTCGTTCTTCTCTTCCCCTGTTGTCTCCTACTCTACCGACCTACCGTAGTGGTTGAGTTACCTGCACTCAGACTCACTTAAGGCTCTCAACTACCACCTGTCCCTCCGGACCGTACGACGTCAAGTACCCCAGCGTTTCTCAGTCTGTACTGACTCGTTGAATTGACTTGACTTACGTAAATTCTTTGACAAAGTCCTTTTTTTCTTAACGGTGACAATGTAAATTTGTTAACCGTAGGTATTGTATCTTATATTAATCTAATTACGAAAACCATAAAGTTAGTTCGAACTGCAAGAACTAGTAATTAATCTACAAATTTTTCTTTAGTTTTAATCTTCAGTTCACAGTCAAATCTCTCTTGTCCCTGAAAACGGAAAAACAACATACAAATATTTCATTAACAAAAAAAGAATTTCTTAAGGGACTTCTACAACCATAGGAACGTTATTCGACCACATCATTTAACCATAAATCTATTGTAAAATAGTTATGATCTCTGGAACCAAGCTAGGGACCCAATCCTTCTATAGGACCTCTTCCCGTACCGTAGGGTGAAGTCATAAGAACGGATCTCTCAGGGATACCTATCTCCTCGGACCACCCGAGGTTAGGTACCCCAGTGTTTCTCAACCTGTGTCCTGACTCACTGATTCGTGTGTGTAAACTATGAACGTGTTAATGGTCACTAATTTCTACTCGACTCGGGGAAATTGGGTATATACACACACGGTTCACCGAAACCAGTACAGGATAACACACACCGGGATACCTGACATTGGGTGGTCAGAGGAGATAGGTACCTTAAGAGTTCCGTTCTTATGACCTCACCCAACGGTACGGGAGGAGGTCCCCTAGAGGACTGGGTCCCTAGCTTAGGTACGGAGAATTCAGAGGACGTAATCGTCCTCCCAAGAAATGGTGATCACGTCGGACCCTTCGGGGTTGGTTATACATCGTGAATATGTATCGTAAATATTTCACCAATTTAAACCTAGTAATATGTTGTGAATTCCACTTACCACAGAAAAAAAAAAAAAAGACACAAGATCCTCTATTAGACATGAACCCGGATTTGATGACAGCAATATTTAAAATTTTAAACAACAACTCCTTATTACACGGATACCTTTTTGAGTACATGTGATTCATATATTGAACTACTTAAAGTCAGTTATAAAATTTTCATCTCACGATTCTGTAAACACCAACTTTAAGTATTCTCGACTTTTGAGAGATTACTCTCTTTTATAATCTTTTTACTCTAGGAATTTTAGTGTTTACCCGAAGGGACCACCGAGTCTACCATTTCTTTGATGGACGATACGTCCTCTGGACCCAAGCTAGAGACCCAACCCTTCTAGGAGACCTCTTCTTTTACCGTTGGGTAAGATCATAAGAACAGACCTCTTAGGGTACCTGTCTCCTCGCACCGCCCGATGTCAAGTAAACTAACGTTTCTCAGCCTGTACTGACTCGTTCATTGTGTGTTTTAGTGTTCATTAAAGTTGTATACTACGATTTCCACTTTTTTACACACAATATATGTTAATGGTACCTTTTAATAAACTTTTTAATAATATACGACACTCGAAAATTTTAACACTAAATCTCAAAATACAATTTTATTCACAAATAAAAAGATAAACTACACCTTCTCAACTCTTACACTTACTTAATATTGGAGAAGATAAACACTCGGAAAATTATATTACTGTAAAGTCCTTCTTTTTTTATTTTTCTGTCAAAATTCTTTATAGTTTTGAAAAAGTTCTATACATAAAAAGTTGTAATATTCTTTCAACCCTCCCTTTCTCCTTTCTATTTAAAGTACACTTACGGTTCTCTTTTTCTTATTGTTAGTTCCACTCGTCTCCTCATCCATTTCTTCCGGTTATGAATAGTGATCGTTGACAACTTTAAAAATCATCCTAACAGTAAAATAGATAATTATACTTTTCAAATAAAAGTGGTTCTCTCATACAAGTCCAGTCTGTATTTTGTCTGTGAAAACTATTAACAAGGTATCAACAAGTCACTGAGTCAACACAGGGTGAGAAACAGTGGGGTACTCGCTGTCCGAATGACAGGAAGTGATAGAGAGTCTCAAACGAGTTTGAGTATAGGTACCTCTTCTACTCCGTTAGGTTAGAAGAGTAAGAGACAGTTGGGGAAGAGAAGGAAGGGAGTTAGAAAGGGTAGTAGTCGTAGAAAAGGTTAATCAGTCACGAAGTGTCGGTAGCTACCCCAGCGTGTCTCAGTCTATGCTGACTTCGTTGAATCGTCGTCGTCGTCGTGTAGTCCTTATCAAATCGGTTTGATAACCTCGAAGTCGAAATCGTAGTCAGGAACGTTGTTTGTAAGTCCCAACTAAAGTAAATCCTAACTGACCAAACCAGAGGAACTACAGGTTCCCTGAGAGTACTCGAGAGGTCGTGGTGTTAAACTTTCGTAGTTAAGAAGTAACAAGTTCGAAGGACTACCAGGTTGGAGAGTTTAGGTAGGTACTGTTGACCTTTTTGGTATGGAAACTGATATACCTGGAAACAACCGTTTCACTACAGAGACGAAAAATTAAGTGACAAACAGTATCACGAAAAAAGGTTCCTCATTCGTAGAAAATAAGGTGTGGACGTCGATGTCAGACGTCACTAAAAACCTCTGGTTCTATTATTTCAGACAGTGACAAAGGTAAACGTTTGTGTTTTTCATTTAGTCATAAAAGTAAAGTTCAAATTTTCTCTATTTCCAAAACACTATCTATTTTTGTTTTCTAAAAATATTTATAAAAGGTATACAATAACCTTTATCTTTTTATAAAAGGATTTTTAGAGACAGAGGAATTTCCCATTATAAAAGAGAGAGAAAAATTAATAAAAACAGGACTCAATATAATACTTTTATATAAAGAAATACCAATTTCGGGGTTTCCTCGACATTGAGAACTATAGTTTTCGGGAAATGGGGAATCGTTCGATTAGAAGTTTAAGGTATAAGTATTTTACTGTAAATGTCTTGAAAGTCGTTGAAAATTTTATACTAATTTGTATTTAAGTTTGGTTAACACTTCAATGACTATGTATGATTTTGACACTGTTTGTAAAATCGTCAGACTTCTGGGGACCTCATACCTTCACCGTTGGGCCAGGTCATAAAAACGGTCTACCTGTCCTCGGCCCTTCCGATGTCAGGTACTCCAACGTTCTGAACCTGTACCCACTCACTGACTCACGTGTGTGTGTGTGTTGTACTTATGCGCATGTTAATATTTTAAAATTTAAAGTAAGAATTTTTAATCTAATCAAAGTACACTAAATTAATACAGAGTTTCACTTCTTTACACACGGTACAATAGTGTTCCCTGTGTAACACATGTAATTTACTTTAATTACTGTAAAATAAGTCAAAAGTTTTCACTTCTGTTTCTGAGTACGTGTGACTTCTTTGTTAGATTTTTCAAGTTTTAATAGTAAATTGACAACTTTACAAATTATAAAAGGGTAGTTCATGTAAAAGTTCATTTAACTTACTACAATCAGTTAAAAAGATTTACGTGAGACACAGACATTTCTTTAAGGATAAAAATGATGAAAGATCCATCTTTTTCATGTTTATAGTATTTTCGTATTTAAAACTTTTAAAAGATCTAATTATGAAAATAATTATTCAAACCTGTAACAACTAATAATAAACGAACTTATAATGGAAAAATTTTTTAGTAAAAGGAATACTTTTAGATAATATAGATAATATCTTAAAAGTATAAAACCAAGAGTCCACCCTGAATCCGGGTACTTAGTGTTTCTGCTAAACCATATATATACTTGTACCTGATAATTAAGTCGGTATCCTTTTCTTACTTTCGAAAGGTAAACGTTTTTATACCTACGTAGATCTACCATATTACGATTCAGTATATTTAGTCCGTTTCTGTTTATGATGTACTAAAATGAATGTACACCTTAGTTTTGTTGTTTCGTTTGTATGTTTTGTTTTACTTTTATCTGAGTATCCACGCTCTCATTTGACCTCTAATGGTCTCCCCTCACCTCACTCCCTACCCTTTTTATTCACTTTTATTACTTCTCCATGTCTGAAGGTCGATATTTGATAGTTATTTACTCAGTACTCCTATATTACACATCGTATTCTTTATACCAGTTATTATGAAATTATTGTCATACTCTTGTCTACAAATGATCCATAACACCATTAGTAAAACGTTACGTAAATTTACAACTTGATGATATAACATGTGGACTTTGTTTGTGTTATATCATCTATTTCATATAAAGTTAAGTTTTTTTCCTGAGTTCAGTATCGAAGTCTTTGACGGGTTATTGAATTCCCGTTATAACACCAAAAGAAAGATTATATTTTTGTTTAAGTTTCCCTTCAATCTCTATGTAATGATAGTCCTTAATAAAAAGGGATTTCGTCAACTTTTACTCAACGTCTAGACTACTAAGTTGATCTAATCATAATTAAAACGATGATTAATATATTATAATATATCCTGTAAACGAACGTATTATGTTAGTGGAGATGTCATACTAGTATTTTTATGAGTTATAATTATGATATATTATGTCTCTGAGGGTGGATTAAACTGTCGACACTGTTACAACAGTACTATTGTTTCCCGAGTCAATACTCAAGGAATTAGAATAGAACTAAAGGTACTGAAACTGTGTTCTACCAATACACACGAATAAACAAAATAAGTCTTATAAGGAATCCTCACGAAGAAATGCTTATTAAGTCCGATACATAAAAAAGTACTTGTAGGATCTTCACTACAAATTAAGAAGACTTACGTAAGAAAGTCTACCGTATATCAAAATTAAACAAGATAACGACTCTTATAAGTGTACAGTGACCTAATACCATTATAGACGACCCCAAAAAAAGTCACACTTCAATGATAAACAAAGGAAAACATTCGTCATTAATAAAACTAAATGTGTGTGAAACTTTGATGTATTTATAGGTAAAATAGTACGTATAAAAATAAATAAATAAAAAGAAAAATATAAGTACCTGTAAAACAAGACAAAGTCGGTATACAAATCATACAATAGAATGTAACAGAAGTCAGACTAGTCCCTATTGAAAGAGTTCGACTAAAGACGTAGGAAAGTTGAATAGAGGGTTGAAATAAAAATAAAAATCGTGTAAGAATCGAAGATCATGTTTTACAAAGGTAGTAGTAGAACATGAAAACCATGGTCTGAATGTTAGTTAGTAAAGAGGTTCCTCGAAAGGGAAATCATCTTTTACTGTATCTCTTAGGTTCCATATCTGTGATTTATCCTAGTTACGATAATCTGGTAGTGACTAAAATCCGAGAGGGTTCTCTGTTTCGATCTTTAGTTTACTTAAAGACATAGATATATACTTGTGTATTTAAAATTAGAGACACACACATAAGTGTTTAGAAGTGACTATGATGTTAAGGTGTCAATACCGTATATTGTATAGTGATAAGACTTTAGAGTGTATATGTAGTCAGTCTAGGACGTTAGTAAATCGTTTTATAAACCTAACTAAAATAAGTTTACCTTTTTATTTTTAACGATGTTTGTAACTAAGTGTCGTCTGTTTATAGTCACACCTCCATGTATTATCAAGTATGTATATTGGTAAAGAGATTTATAGTGAGGTTATATACACATTTTTGAACTTATCAATAATCAAATAACGTAAATTAAACAGATACATTCAAGTGTTTCTTAGTCATTTCCTACACTATGAACTGAGTAAAAGATCACTCAATCAGATTGTTCGGAGTTTTAGATTTGTATACATTACTATCTTTTAATGTCGTAAATAACAAAAAATACAGAAGTAGTAACTTTCGAAGAATGTAAAACGAAAAACCTTTCTTTTATGTGTTAAAATGTTCTACAAACAAAGTGAAATGTATCTAGAACACAAGTCATCTCCTTGTCTAACAATAAAAGAAGATGAAAAAGATTAAGAAATTGTTGTTTTGATTACAAAATTTTGATATTAATATAAGATTAAACTAAATTTATTTGATTAGACTTACGTCAAAAGTAAAGGAAAGAATCCCTTTTTATATGTCTTATAAGTCACTACCATATTAAGGTCACGATAACATAAGCTACAAACCCGAACTACGAAACTGAGTAATACGAAAATATATAGTAACATAAAAGTCTACACTTTTTCTTATAACTATTCATACAATATATAAAAATTTAATAGATGAATTTTAACGTGAAATTCTTTTTATTTCATATAGTACAATTTGACATTATCTTTTAGTTTATTATTATATTTGACAATTTAAACTATAGATGATAGATTTGAAATGTCTCTTCCGTTATCGTGGGGTGAGGTCATGAGAACGGACCTTCCAGGGTACCTGCCTCCTCGGACCATCCGACGTCAGGTACCCCAACGACTTCTCAGCCTGTGTTGACTCGCTGAAGTGAAAGTGAAAAGTGAAAGTACGTAACCTCTTCCTTTACCGTTGGGTGAGGTCACAAGAACGGACCTCTTAGGGTCCCCGCCACGGAGCACCCGACGGTAGATACCCCAGCGTGTCTCAACCTGTGCTGACTTCGCCGAATCGTGGTCGTAGATTTGAAATTTTCGAATCTTTATTGAAAATAAAGACTTTATTGAAAGTAAAGAATTTATTGTTGTTATCACGTAGAGAAGTCCGAAAAGACTTCGACACTATAACAACTAATGTATACAGATTAAAGGTTTCCACAAAATTTAAACGTAAAAGAAAAGTCTATAAATCCGTTAAAAGTCTTAATAACTTTTATTAGATGAGGACAGTCCTATTTTTAAGATAAAATTAAATATGTAAATAAGTTGAGAAATAAATAAGAAATAAGTGGAGAAGAAACAAATAAGGTACGATAAACGACTCATGTATAAAAAAAGGTCCGTAATACGAAAACTACATATACTTATACCTTTCTCCAATGAATATGGATTGTTCTGGAGTCAAACCTCTTTTTCGATATTAATCGATAAAATACGTTCCGACCAAAGACTAATAGTAGTGAGTATTTCATCAATGTCGAAAGTACAATTAAAGTATAATCCAGAAAGTATTATTGAGGATTATAAGAATGTGTGATTCTGTAAGATCAAAACAGTTCTTCTTTAGAATGAGAAGGGAGAAATATAGTATGAGTATAATAAAAGACCTGAAACGAATAAACAAAGAATTGGACCATGTGGGTTGAAGGAGTAGAGATAGACGTTTTGTGAATCATGAAAAACTAGTATTAGTAAGAGTTTAAAATGAATGAAACTCTTGAGAATCACTAAAGAGAATAAACTAGAGTAAGAGTCACCGAATGGTAAATCGTTAATCA
Organism: Capra ibex; assembly: GCA_006410555.1. NCBI lineage: Eukaryota > Metazoa > Chordata > Mammalia > Artiodactyla > Bovidae > Capra > Capra ibex. Next base: position 2,155,003 of record SJYO01055780.1, read on the forward strand.
ATAATAGATAACTCTACCTATTAATAATACATTATAGAAACGGTAGAAGGTAATGACCCTCTAAAAGATAGAATGGTAAGGAAAAGATTTGACTCACAGTATTGAATTTAAAAGTCTTTCAAAGTAGATGAGATTTTAACGGATTATAATTCCTTTTATTACATCTTAAATTACCTGTAAAATATTCTTAAAATAACTGGTCTTCAATTTTATTCCGTAATACTTCAAAGACATTCGTATTAATAAGGTGACCAGAGGGTAGATAACTGTCATTGAAGACGTTTCATTTACTCTAACGATAAGGTGTCATAAATATGGTTGGAGTTTGTCTATGGGACTTTTACATTTTGTGTAAGTCTGCCGGTAAATTTATTAAGATTTGGTGTAGTGTGACATATTCTTAAGACTTTAAATACCGAAGAAACTTTTATACCTTTTATCTTTCTTTAATTTTGGGTTCATCCTATTGATCTCCTATATCGTTCCTTAACGTACAATTTCCTTGAATGAAAAGATGAGATAAAAACTACAAGTTTTCTTGATCTCCGATTCAAAGTACTTACTTTCACCTTGAATTATTCGCATAGTCAAGTCAAGTCAGTGAGTCAGTATAGGCTGAGAAACACTGGGGTACATGACGTCGTACGGTAAGAAGGGACAGGTAGTGGTTGAGGGTCTCGAATGAGTTTAAGTACAAGTAGCTCAGCCACTACGGTAGGTTTATACGTATGAGAATTTTATCCTATCTTTCGAAAGTCGTTATCTGTTTATAACTTTATACAGTCTCTCTCGATATAACATGAGTCTCTTGTATTAGAGTCTAATTTTCATCGTTTTTTAATAATGTTACATTTTACCAAAGTATTTGGTAATGCATTTAAGACCATACACACACACAAACAGTCTCTCTCTCTCTCTCTCTCTTTAACAGAAACACATTAAATAAAGATTCACTATGAACTACAAAGATTGGGTTTGAAATTCTCCTCAAATTGAAGACAATAAATATGCCGTTAACTTTATCTTAATGGTACTAGCGGATTTTTACACTCGTAAGTAAATAAAGGGTAAAAGAGAAGTAGGTGAACCTTGAAGTCACGTTTGATCTACAGTAAAATTTTGGGTAATAACATTTCGATTTAACGGTCGGTTGAGTCATACTACAGACTCATGTGTACTTCTTTTACATTAATTCTTTGTGTAAAAACAGTTATAAAGGATGTGAAGGGTATAGACACATATTAAAATATTATAAATTATACTGTAGAATAACTACACCATATCTTTGACCATATTCGAAAGTTGTATATAAGTGGTCAAAAAAATTAATTTTACTAGTTTATGCATCTGTTAACCTATAAAAACAAGCAGTGATGACTGAAACGTAATAATTCCTATTACTTCATTTTTATTTGTGGTCACAAATTATAGTAATCATTCTATACAGTGATGACTAAGTTTAAATCAATTATTCAAAACTAATCCATTGAAAATTCTTAAATTTTAAAAATGGGACCTTGGATAAATTGATAAGTAATTTTTACGTAAATATCAAAAGTATTCAAAGAGTCCGGTCCTATCATTATTTCATTAACACAAGGAGTGATACTGAACATTTATAAACTTTGACTGTTTATACAATTCCAAGTCTACTGATCTGATCTTCTTTATTTTATGTTTTATTTTCTTTTTAGAGTTTTACTTTCCTTTTATATAATTCGTAAATAACTCATGTAGTAATAAAATTTTTGACGAAGAATTCGGAATAAAAAGTTTATTTACTTTTCCACTTAAAGAACGATATCTTATTAACATGAAAATAAATAATATAAGAACTATCTAAACTGAAATCGTATATAGTTCCCATGTTTATTTTCGTATATTTCGTACAAAAGAGATTTAGAATCAAGAATGTTATTGACCTTACAAAGTTGAAAGTATAGATTGGTACTAGTGAAACACCTTTAATAATAATATAAAAGTTTACAAATTTCATTGTCTTTAAAATTTCTTATCATGTTGTTTGAGGTCATCAGGGAAATGAATCTTATAATTATAAAACAATGAAAAAGTAGAGAAAAATACCTTTATAGAAAAAAAAGAGGACATGATAAATTTATGTTAATGTTTATAGATTTAGAAATAGGGATTTATAAAGTTACATACAAAGGATTCCTTTTAATGTAAAAAGACATTTTGGTGTTTTACAATGGTATAAATTCTTTTAATAGTTAATATATATTCAGACTGGAGATTTGGTGATGTTTTATATAATAAATTTTATAAAAATTCCTAAGTTTATTTTAAGAACGTAATGTTCAAAAAAAAGAAAGAAAAAAGAAACAGTAAAAAGAGGGGTTTAGATCTTGTTGACGTGGAAAGACATAAAAGAAAAAAGATTAAAAAATAAAATGAAATAAAATGAAATTTTATGACACAACCAAAACGGTATATAGTTGTACTTAGGCGGTGCTGTCTACATAAAAGAATTACTGGAAACTAAAAACTTCCCAGAGTCCGGTTTACAGGACAACCTACAGAGTGTAAGACGTCGAAAGACTAATAAATGAGTACATATATAAATTGTGTCTATAAAGAGTTGTCGACGTGATGTGTTCCCGTATCATCCTTTTTCCAAGAACTTAAGTCCTAATTTGTCTTCTGACATCGAGGTCGGTGTATTCTGAGTTTTTGTAATGAAATGAGACAATGTACCCAGACACAAAAAAGGTAGTCGATGACGTTCATTACGGTGACGAAATGTGGGTCCTGACAAGGACTGTCGACCTGTCAGTCCCTCTTATACAGTTGAACAAAATCTCGAGTTTCCAGACCTAAATGACATTCTTTAAATCTCCTTTTTTTCCCTAATACAACTTCCGACCTTTTCCTTGTTTAATGTAAGTATATGGATTAATGCCAAGTTACAACTAAAAAGACTCTTAATAAAACTATTTTTCGGCACTATAAATCTTTCACAGCCAGTACAGACTGAGAAAGGCTGGGATACTTGATATCGGACGGTCCGAGGAGACAGGTACCTTAAGAGGTCCGTCCTTATGGCCTCACCCAATGGTAAGGGAAGAGGTCCCCAGAAAGATTGGGTCTCCAGTTTGGGACCATAAGACGTAACGTCCGTCCAAGAAATGTAGACTCAGTAGTCCCCTTCGGGACATAACTCCAATATATAAATTTTTCACCACAATATCGTAAAATTAAACAGAATACTTGGGTTTTCCCTTGATCTTTGATAGTTTAAGAATATTTACATACATACACGTACGGTTACTTGTAAACTTTGATATAAAAATAAACAGAGTACGTGTAGTGTTAATATAACAAAAGTATTTCGAAAGTTTATTTAATTTAAATATATATATACATAAAAATATAGATTCTTTTATCACTCAGTTTCTTAATACTTGATTATATTTTTTACTGGAACAGAGTTTATAGAAACTTTATTATCATGATTTTAGTTTACCATACCACACCTACTTAACTTGTTTAGTTTATATTATAACAAAATATAAAGAGTATTAAGGTCAGATATACCAACGGTTCAAGTAACACCATGTTGAAAATTTTTAGTGGATCTACTTATTTAAAATGTCTAAAATCTAAGTTGTCCTAATAACAAATTATATTATTCCAAAGATTTTGACCTTTATAAGGTGACTTTATGTGACCGGACTAAATAGGATTATATAGCGAGTAAAGTCATTATGAAACTTATAAACATATAAATAAGACGGTCTAATTGATTCAATAGAAAAAGTACTTGACGATAGTACTTTTATCGTCAACAGTATGTTGATACGATATGTTATCAACAGTATGTTATCATCAATTCTCAATCCATACGATGTATTACTAAACTATAAACGTACATAATACTTCACTAGTGGTGGTATTTGGACTATTGTTACAATTTGAATTTGAATAACACGTGTCAGAACAACCGGACAAACACTAGGGTACCTGACATCGACCGGTCTGAGAAGACTGATACTCTAAAAGGTCCGTTTTTATGGCCTCACACAAAGGCAAAGGAGGAGGTCCCCTAGAAGGATTGGGTCTCTAATTTGGGTACAGAGGACGTAGAGGACGTAACCGTCTGTTTAATAAACGGTAACTTATTATGATAACTTATATAAGTAGTACGACACATAACATAGAAGTACCGAATTTTTTTTCACCGTTTCACCCTAGGAACGGAACAAGGACTAGAATTTCCTTTATAAGAATCGAAAAATAGCTTACACTACAACCCATATCAAAACAACATGTACAAGAAATAAAAAAATAAAAATAAAAAAAATTTAAAATTTTAGAAATTAAGAATGTACGCAAGGGTTTGTACTTGGGGGGAGGGTGGAGGGAGGGGTGTTGTAGAGAGACCCAGTAGGGGTACGTGGTCGGGGTTCGTTCGACGTGGGATGCAGTCTGTACCTGACCGCTAAGTTAAGAATGTACTGTCATATGTACAATCTTAAGGGTAAGAGGGTTTAGTAGGGTGGGAGAGGGAGAGGGAGACTCAGGTTTTCAGACCATATGTGTAGACACATATATACCTTAAATCCTTCTACCGTTACTGCTGGGACATAAGTTCTGTCCTTTTTTCTGTGTCTACATGTACAAGAAATAATACAACTCGACACCAAGTAGACATGGGTGTTAGACTCTCAAAGAAAAGTATTTATATACAACTTAAAAGAGTTTTCGTAAAACCGTATTTTAAGTATACTAAAAATAAGAAATTAAACACTTATATAGTGTAAGTGATTGAACGTTTTGGTAGGAACGTAGGGACCCGATTTAGAGCAAACTATGAAAATTACATAACAACTTAAAGTAAACGATTATACAATAACTCTCTGAACGTAGATTCAAATTGTCTTTATAACCGGTCATTGAGATTTTGCTTAAGATTGGGTCAATATCAACGAGATGTTACCATTGTTATTTTTTACAAATTATACGAAATTTTTACTTTATGAGTTACCATTTTAAGATATCACGACAAACTATCAAGTAAATAACGACGGTTTGTAGTTGGGTGGTATCAACTAAATCACTATTATATCTTTATATCGAATGACTCTTTTAATTTCTTTTAAAGAGATTTATAATTTATTAATGTGGTCTCACTTTCAAGTCAAGTCAAGTCAGTGAGTCACCACAGGCTGAGAAACACTGGGTACCTGACGTCTTACGGTCCGGAGGGACAGGTAGTGGTTGAGGGTCTCAAATGAGTTTGATAATAGGTAACTCAACCACTACGGTAGGTCGGTAGAGTAGGAGACAGTAAGGGAAGAGGAGGGTGGAAGTTAGAAAGGGTCGTAATCCCAGAAAAGTTTACTCAGTCAAGAATCGTAGTCCACCGGTTTCAGAACCTTAAAGTCGAAGTGGTAGTCGGGAAGGTTACTTGTAAGTCCTGACTAAAGGAAATCCTACCTAACCAACCTAAAGGAACGTCAAGTTTCCTGAGAGTTCTCAGAAGAGGTTGTAGTGTCAAGTTTTCGTAGCTAAGAAGCCACGAGTCGAAAGAAATATCAGGTTCAGAGTGTAGGTATGTACTGATGATCTTTTTGGTACCGAACCTGATCTGTCTGGAAACAACCGTTTTGTTACAGAGACCAAAAATTATTCGACAGATACAACCAGTATTGAAAAGAAGGTTCCTCGTTCAGAGAAAATTAAAGTACCGAAGTCAGTGGTGAACGTCCCTAAAACCTCGAGGGGGGTTTTTATTTCAGAGAGTGACAAAGGTGACAAAGGGGTAGATAAACGGTACTTCACAACCCTGGTCTACGGTACTAGAAACAAAAGACTCACTTTTGATTCTCACTTTCATATAGAATGATTAAGAATAGAAAACTCTTAATGACTGTTTACGGATGAAATTATATATTAATAAAACCGGTATCATCTTAGTTTAAAATTCTATAATATGTTCATCCGTAAAAAGAAATTATAAATAAATGATAAAATAACTTTATTCACTGTTATCCGACTGTCTTCCTGACCTCTTAATCATATATAAACAAATAGGAAATTTAGTATCAATGTCTTTACATTTTTACTTTTTCTAATATTTCTAGTAGTTATGTTTATTCTTTCTACTCTTCTCCCTTTCTGTAGTCGTTGTTTAATTAGACTTTGGTCAGAGAATATGTAAGTGAATTATATAAAAGACTTTATGTAAAGATAAACTTATGTGTTATTTGATGATAAATTTGTTTCATTTCTCCTTGAACAAAAGATAAAATTTTAGTTTCCAGGACTAATAAAATCTCAGTGGTAGTCTCTTCTGATATGGTTCTTTGTTTTCTTCAAATACAAAGACTTAGAGAAAACACTTATTCAAAGGTACTAATGTCATGGGGGAGGGGTTGGAATAAACGTCTCTTGGTAAGATTCTGGAGAGGACCTGTGGACTTTGTAGTACTTATCGTGACATGGAACATATATGATGTAAAAAAGATATCCACGTACTTTTCACTTTCACTTTCAGTGAGTCACCACATGTTAAGACTCTGGGATTCCTGAAATCAGGTACCTTAAGAGGTCCGGTCTTATGACCGACCTCACCCACCGGAAAGGGAAGAGGTCCCCTAGAAGGGTTGGGTCCCTAGCTTGGATCCAGAGGGTGTAATGTCCGTCTAAGAAATGGTCGACTCGGTGTTCCCTTCGGGTATCTACGTATGAATACTATTTTAAACTAAATATTTAATCCGTGTTATTCTATGATTGTTACTTATTATGTTATCTTGTTAATATTGTTATATGACATTATTTACAACGTATTTACACCATAAAGGGAGAAGGTTTTATAGAATAAAATGTTTAACTTACGGAAAAGATGGATTTGTGTAGTTCTTGACGTCAACATTTAAAACGTCGAACTTCACACTACCACTTTAATCGTGTAACAAAAAAATGAAAAAAACGTTAAATTGTTTTCTAAACAAGAATGACATTTACAATCATTGAAGTCATAAACTAAAAAAAGAAAGAAATAATTTCCACTCGTGAAAGACGAAAAGAGAATTACCTTCGTGAAATACTGAAGAGAAACCGTATAGACTTACCGATCGTAGTGATAACGTAAAACCCCGATAATAATCATGGAAAATTCGACATAAAGAAAGTAAAATACAAAATCGATACCACCCAGAAGGGACGACGTACGTCCGAAAGAGACCAACGTCTGCCGACTCCGATGAGAAGTAACGCCACACGCCCGAAGAGGAACACCACCGAAGACAACACCTCGCACCCGAGATCCTGTACCCAAAACCCTCCAGGTCAAACACCCGAGTCACCAACACTGAAGGTCCGAGTTCTCGTGACTGAGTCATCAACACCACGTCCCCGAACCAACGAGGTACCGTACACCCTAGAAGGTTCTGGACCCTAACTTGGGAACAGGGAACGTAATGTTCCACCTAAGGATTGGTGACCTGGTTGTCCCTTCGAGACCCCGGTGATAATTCATTTGATTTCCAATAAACTCGTACTCATAATATATGATGTTTACAGATAGAATATTGGTTCTTCCGGTAATTCAATGATTGTTCGACATATGTGACTTATTACCCAACTAAGTATAGGGTCCACCTTACATCACACCGAAGAGTTCTAAGGTGTGATGAGTTTTACTGTGTGCCAAATTATATTTAAGAAATAAAGACCTTAAAAGGTAAATTATAAAAACCCGACACTAAATGGTACCCAATCATTGACTATAGTATCTTTCACTTTGACACCTATTCTCCCCCTGATCACATGATCCAAAACAAATGTTAACACCTTATAAGATCCACTTAACTAACATCAGTTTCCTAAAGAAACATTCGAAGAGATCATCTACTATCATTAAAAAACATCAAAAGTAAACAACAAGATTTATTTATAAACGATAAAGTAAAAAATAAGATATATTTACAGAAAAAAGAAATCTCTTCAAGAGGGGTTTCATATATTCGAAGTCCAAGACGATTAGGTCTGGACAGGATATAATGGACTATTGAGGTATAAAACTTTTTATAAAACTATGAATTTAACGAATTGATCTTTTGTTTTAAATTAAGAAATGTTCATGACTATTGTATAAAATGTGAAAAGATATCTTGATAAACACAAAGGGTCCACCGAGCCACAATTTCTTAGACAGACGGGTACGTTCTCTAAGTCTACACACAAGTTGGGACCCAACCCTTCTAGGAGACCTCCTCCTTTACCCTTGGGTGAGGTCATAAGAACGGACCCTTTAGGGTATCTGTCTCCTCGGTCCACCTGATATCAGGTACCCCAGTGTTTCTCGACCTGTAATGACTCGTAAGATATCGTATGTATATGATAATAAATTTTTAAACCCTTGCGTACATTCTTAATTTCTAAAATTTTAAATTTTTTATTTTTTTTTATTTATTTTTAAATTTTTTTTTTTTCTTTTTTTTTACGTGTTGAACCGGTAATAACACTTACATTCATCAGTATCTTTATGTGATTTTCATATTTTACATACTTGTGAAACCCTAGACACTACTTAAGTGTTTCAGTTCTTGAAATTTTTTTACGTATGTCATAACCACAAAAAGAAAGACCGAATGAAGTGAGACATATTAACCGAGGTCAAATTAGGTAGAGTAGTCTTGACTAAGTTTACTTAAGAAAAATTACCGACTCATTATGAGGTAACACATATACATGGTGACGAAAGAATAGGTAAGTAGACGACTACCTGTAGATCCAACAAAGGTACAGGATCGATAATATTTGTCACGACGCTACTTGTAACCCCATGTACACAGAGAAAGTTAAGACCAAAGGAGCCACACATACGGGTCGTCACCCTAACCACCCAGTATTCCATCAAGATAAACGTTAAAAAATTCCTTAGAGGTGTGACAAGAGGTATCACCGACATGATCAAACGTAAGGGTGGTTGTCACATCCTCCCAAGGGAAAAGAGGTGTGGGAGAGGTCGTAAATAACGAAC